>WNWU01012193.1:125325-165152 GCA_012654045.1 Ptyas mucosa
AGCAGCTTCACATAAATGTTGAACAGGAGGGGCGAGAGGACCGACCCTTGTGGCACCCCACAAACAAGGCGCCTTGGGGTCGACCGCTGCCCCCCTGTCAACACGAATTGCAACCAGTTGGAGAGATAGGGTTTATCATGCAGATACTGTACAAAATCCTCAGCACGGCCCTGCAAGGGGTCATCCCGCACTCCCTGATGGAGGAGGGAGTGGGTCACCCTAAACAGGGCAGCTGGGCGGTTTTATCGCCACTAAGTAGGTCTTAATATAAGACCTTACTAGTGTCAGGTCAGATTCGGATCGGCTGGCCCTCCAACCACTCAATAATAATAATAATAATAATAATAATAATAATAATAATAATAATAATAATAGTTTTATTTCTATTCCGCCCTTCTCCTGAAGGACTCAGGGCGGTGTACAGCCTATTAAAAGCACAAGACAAACATCAATTAAAATTATTAAAATTATTAAATAATTCGGCTCAATTTAAGACCCCAAAAATTAAAACACCTGATTTAAAATTATTAGATTGATAACCCAGCTTGGCGGAACAACAGGGTCTTAAGGGCACAGCGAAATACCCGGAGGTCGGAGATCTTACACATTTCCGGGGGCAGTTCATTCCATAGGGCTGGGGCTCCCACAGAGAAGGCCCTCCCCCTGGGTGTCGCCAGCCGGCATAGCTTGGCCGATGGAACCCTGAGGAGACCCTCTCTGTGAGAGCGAACTGGCCGGTGGGAGGCTATTGGTGGCAGAAGTCGGTCTCAAAGGTACCCGGGTCCTATGCCATGGAGCGCTTTAAAGGTGGTGACCAACACCTTGAATCGCACTCGGAAGACCACTGGGAGCCAGTGCAGCTCACGCAGGAGGGGTGTCACGTGGGCACATCGGGTTGCGCCCATAACCACCCGCGCGGCCGCATTCTGGACCAGTTGGAGCCTCTGAGTGCTCTTCAAGGGGAGCCCCATGTAGAGACCATTACAGTAGTCCAACCGGGAGGTGACAAGGGCATGAGTGACTGTGCGCAAGGCGTCCTGATCCAGAAAGGGCTGCAACTGGCGAATCAGGCGGACCTGATAGAAGGCCCCCCTGGCCACGGCCGTCATATGCTCTTCTAAAGACAGCCGTGCGTCCAGGAGGACACCCAGATTGCGAGCCCTCTCTGTGGGGGGCAAAGATTCACCCCCAATAGTCAGCGATGGCACCAGCTGACTATATTGGGACGCCGGGAGCCACAGCCACTCAGTCTTGGAAGGGTTGAGTCTGAGCCTGTTTCTCCCCATCCAGACCTGCACGGCCTCCAGGCAGCGAGACATCACATCAAGGGCATCATTGAGGTGGTCTGGGGTGGAAATGTACAGGCGTCTTTTCCGGCGCTTCATGTCCCTCAGCTCCTCGGAAAACCAAGGAGCTAAGTGAGTTCAGAGCCGGGTCAGAGGCCGCAAAGGCACGACTTGGTCCAAAGCCCCAGCGGCTGCACTATCCCAGGCAGCCACCAAGTGTTCAGTCGAGCCATGGGCCAGGGTCTCAGGAAATGGCCCAAGCTCCATCTGGAACCTATCAGGATCCATCAGGCGCCTGGGGCGGAACCATCTGGTCAGCTCCGCCTCCCTGTGACGGGGTGTAGCAGTCAGGAAGTCAAGTCGAAGGAGCGAGTGGTCAGACCATGACAAGGGTGCGATAACTATATCCCCTAAATCAAGACCACTCAACCACTGACCAGAGATAAAAACTAAATCCAGAGTGTGTCCACCCATGTGAGTAGGGCCATGAATTACTTGGGTCAGGTCCATGGCCGTCATGGAAGCCATGAACTCCCGGGCTACCTCAGACGATTCGCCAATAGATGGCAAGTTGAAGTCCCCCATGACCAAAAGTCTGGGGGTATCAACCGCCACCTCGGCTATAATGTTGAGGAGCTCGGGCAGGGTTGTTGCCACGTGGCAGGGAGCCAGGTACGTGATCAACAAACCCATCTGCACCCCACGACCCCACTTCACACAAAGGGACTCACATCCGGCTATCTGAGGTACAGTGGTCTCCCTCGGATCAAGACCTTCCTTTACGATGACCGCTACCCCCCCACCCCTGCCCTGAGCTCTCGGCTGATGAAATGCACGGAAGCCTGGTGGGCACATATCCACGAGGGGAACCCCCCCTCATGGCCCAACCAGGTCTCTGTAATACCTGCCAGGTCCGCTCCCCCCTCTTGAATAAGATCACAAATGAGGGGGGCCTTATTTACAATGGACCTGGCATTACATAACAACAGCCGGAGACTCGGTCCCTGAGACTCTAAGCCACCTGGGGAATGGGAGGAGTTAGGGGGACCGGGGCATGCAATCGCTCAGAGATAGCGTGTGTGCCCCCACCACACGATACGGCCCCCCTCTCCCACCATACCTGCCCCTCCCACTCAGGATGTCAATAGAACAGCCCTGAACAAAGGGCGTTCTAATAGCCCTCTCACCTCCAGAGTCCATACCACCCGTGGCACCATTGACTGCCAGGCTGGTCCCCCTCACCCGTGGGTCCTCCCCCAAACCCACACAACCCTCCCTCCCCCTAGAACCCCTTAAAAGTCTAATTAAAAAACTCCTCAGAAAACCCCTCAATCCCCTTTTTGCAACATGTCTCCTCTCGGGGTCCCAAGACCCGTCATTAAGGTAGGCCCTCGATAATATAGAGGGCCAAGCTTGCGAGAGGGGGGAGTCTCGCAACTCAAGAAGCTTCGCCCTTGAATACATCTGAGAAAAGAAATGTGAGGGTGGTAATACAGATATGGCCTCAATATGGCCCAGGGATCCGTATTACTGTCCTTATTGCGGGATCTCCCTGCCGGATGGAAGTGGATACGGGGTCAGCAACAACAATTGTATCCTGGCAGACTCTACAGAAATTGGTGCCACACGGAGCCGAGCGGAAGCTTATGCGTAGTCGAATTGGTTTGAGAGATTATCAAGGAAACAACATCCTCATTAAGGGTAGCGGAATGTTCCAAGTAGAATATAAAGACTTCTCCAGGCCACTTAAATTGCTTGTTGTTGAAGGTGCACTGCCTAACCTCCTGGGACTGGATTGGTTTGCAGCATTGGGGCTAGAAATTACCAGGGTTCATAAAATCCAGGGAGAAACCATCGGAGAGTTGAGTAAAGAGTTCGCTGATGTGTTTGACGGAAAGTTGGGAGAATATAGGGGTACCCCGATATCTTTCAGTTTGAACCCCAAGGTGGCACCAATAAGAATGAAACCGAGGAGGGTGCCATTTGCACTAAAGCCCAAAGTTGATGAACAACTAGATAAATTGATTCAGCAAGGCGTACTGGAACTGGTGGACCACGCCAAGTGGGAGACCCCTATCGTGACGCCAGTGAAACCAGACAGGTCGATCCAAATTTGCACGGATTATAAATGTACATTGATTAGGGTTCTTCAACATAATGCTTATCTGTTGTCAGGGTGGCAATTAATCCCGTTCCCCTTTGGGTAATTGCACTTAATTAGAGACGGACTGTGGCTTTTCCTTGAAGTATACTTTTAAGAAAAATAAACCCGAGATACATTCTAATAAAACACATTTTATTGTAAAGAAGTAAAAACAATCTTACTAGCTATTAATTACATCTTGGCAGCGTTCCTGCCTTACCTCTTGGCAGGCGAACAAAGAAAGTTAGAAGAAAGAAAAAGAATGTGGACATGCGCAGTAGCTTAGAGATAAGGTGCTCAGCAGCTACTGTAAGTCTTAGAATTCAAGCACAGCTGGCAAACACAAAAAACGTAGTGACAATCCCCTTCTTTGCCAGTTGAGCGGACATCAGGTACATCATCAAATAAGGCACATCTTCTTACGCAGATACTCGTGTTGAGCTGCTGGGAGTGGTTTGTTGAGGATGTCTGCAATCTGATCATGTGTAGATACAGTACATATTGCATTTTAACAAAACCTTGTTTCACCAATTGTTTTATGTTCTGGTAACGGATGTCAATGTGTCTGGACCTAGAACCTGTAAAATGTGATTCAGAAATATAAACCACCGATACATTGTCTTCCATCACGGTGATTGGTCGGATCGGACGTGTCCAGATATCTGTGACTAAAGCATCAAACCAAGTTAGAGAATTACATGCATCTGAAACACAAGCATATTCAGCTTCAGTAGATGAACAAGAAACAAAATTCTGTTTACGCACTTGCCAGTAAACAGGACAGCCATTTAAGAACATCATATAACCTGAAGTACTTTTACGTGATTTCTTATCACTCGCCCAATCAGAATCTGCGTAACCACATAATTCTGCATAATCAGTATGTGTTGGTTCTAACAATAACTTCATATGTTTAGTGTGCTTTAGGTATTTCAATAATTTCTTAACACATGTCCAATGAAACTGTTTTGCCTTACCTACGTGTCGAGACAAGAGATTAACACTAAGTGCAATGTCGGGTCTGGTCCAACTACTAATGTACAACAGTGACCCAATAACTGAACGATAAAGTGTTTGATCCTCGAACTCAGGACTTGGTTCATGTGTCAAGTTGTGAAAATCTGTTTGCATGGGTATGTTTGTTGTGTTAGCATCCTTCATGTTGCAATGATGCAAAATTTGTTCAATTTTATCTTCTTGTGAAAGACTAAACCCCTTCTGTGTTTTGTCAATCTGAACACCTAAATAAGTGCTAATATGACCTAAAGATTTCAATGTGAAGTATCTCTGCAAAGCTTTAGCAAAATTCTCACTCATCTGCTTATTCGGACCAATATAAACAATGTCATCAATATAAAAAAGAACTATCTCAAACGTATTGTTAGATCTTTTTGTGAACACACATTCATCAGTTTCGGACTTAATAAAGCCCATTGAATTTAGTTTGTCAGTAACACATAAGTACCACATTAAACCAGACTGTTTCAGACCATAAAGACTTTTTTGTAGAAACCAGGTATCCCCTTCTTGCTGTCGGAACCCTGCAGGACCTCTCACGTAGATTTCTTCATCTAGGTCAGCATGTAGATAAGCCGTGTCAACATCGAACTGGAAAGCTTCTAAACCAAGAATAGTGGCGGTGGCTAAAGCAATTTTTACACTTTCAGTCCGGACTGTCGGTGAGTAGGTATTTGTGTAGTCCTCAGGATAACGTTGAGCGAAACCCTGACCTACAAGTCTGGCCTTGTACAATGACTCACCATTTGGCTTCTTTTTGATTCTGTAGACCCATCGAGTGCCAATGACTTTTTTGTTTGCTGGAGGTTTTGCAGGAGTAAACACCTTAAGTTTCTTTAGACTGTCCATTTCAGCCTGGATTGCCTCATACCATTTCTCTTGTTCTGAATCAGGAAGATGCTTGATTTGTGTAAACATATCAGGTGGAAGTGTAACATTGCAAATCAAAGGCAAGGGTGTTTTTGTTAGTTGCCATGAAAATCGTTGTGGAGGGATCCCCTTTGTGGCCCTCTTGGAACGCCTCAGAACAACAGTCCATTCTTCTTCTGCTTCGTCCTCGTCCTCACTTTCGTCGCTAGCGTCAGCATCAGCGGCTTGCGAAGACAGAACATCAGGTTGAGAAGAACTAGTGGATGGAACTTTCGCCTGTGAATCTTGGTCATCAGGCTATGTGGCATCAACAACATCATCTCTAGGAAAATAAACTCCAGGATCATTGGAATGAATCCTGGACCAGTCAACATCTTCCTCAAGATTAGCAGATTGGGAAATCCCTATTACATGTCTGGAGTCAATAAATTTACTCCACTTTGAATTATCATCAATACCCATAAATCTCAGTCTCTTTGCTGCTGGACCTCCTTTTCTTCTTTGAGCTAAGGGAATGTTCACCATAGCGTATGAACCAAAAATATGGAGGTGTTTGAGATCGGGCTTGTACCCATACAACATGAAGAAAGGAGTCTGATTTATTACACTGCTCCAAGTACGGTTGAGAATGTAATTTGCATATTTGATAGCTTCACCCCAGTATGGCATACTAAGGTTGGCGTCTTCTAGGAGACAACGCATCATAGTTTGCAGGACCCCTTGTTGTCGTTCTACGACTCCATTATGAGCCAGTGTGTAAGGAGCCGAAGTCTGTGGAAGAATTCCATTCTTACGCATCCAGTTCTGGAAACGCTGAGACATGAATTCAGCACCACGATCTCTCTGGATTCTGGCGATGCAAACTTGGTGTTGGGTAGAAACAAGAGCTGCAAAGTCTTTAAAGATCCGAAAGGTCTCAGATTTTTCTTTCATGGGATATACATATCCATATCTAGAGTAATTATCAACAATTGTTAGAAAATATATTTTACCACCAAGTGTTGGCGGACAACGACCTACTATGTCAGTGTGTACCAAATCAAAAATGCATGTTGACAGGCGTGTAGCGCGTTTGGGAATGGCTGCTGCCTTGGATTTGGCTTTCTTGCAGACAGCACAATCCAAAAACACCTTACATCCCTTTAGATCCAAACCTTTTGCAAACTCCGGCATTTTCCTAAGAACACGAAAACTGGCATGCCCCAATCTTCTATGCCACTTATGGATAAACCTGTAATGCAAAGGTTTACCAGTTAGTGAATTTTCAACATTAACAGTTTTATGAGGAACCTCAGGCTTGCTCTGAGCAACCTGTTTCCTAATTTTCTTTTTGTTGGCTTTAGTAGCCTTTCGAGTAGCAACAGGATCTCTTTCTGGAACATCTGTCTCTGGGCCTGTGCTCTCCTCTTTTGGAGTTTGTATACTTGCCTGTGCTTGTGGTTTAGACTTTGGCTTTATGTAATAAACACCACCAATTAACATGGTTTCAGCAACAATATCTCAATTTTTAACTACTGTATATAACTTGCTTTTTCGAGGTGGTGGACCTGGAACTTTAATACTCTAGACAAGTGACTCTGACTAAGCAGACTACTATTTGCTGTTGGTATGTAATAAACATCAGGGATAAATGCATCGAGCTCTTCAACATAAACAGTTCCTTTTCCTCAGACCTGACAAGGATGATTGGAAAAAGAATAAAGTTCACGTAGTTCAGGTTCAGGCTCGTGCAATGCTGCACCACTGTCCAAAGTCCACAAAAGCCGTCTGTCGTACTCTGGATGAGGTTGTGGATCGTTGGTTAAAGCCAATGTGGCGAGTGGAGCTTGCGGATCATGCCTGGGACCATGGCGACCTTGTTTTCCACCTCTGCCTCTGCCTCTGGAGTCTGTTCCTCTGGGCTGGTATGAGACGGGAGCTGGAGCTCGTTGGGGACAATCTGGGGTAGCATGTCCCACACAATTGCAGATGTTGCATCTTGGCATGCTTGGAACGTAGGCTCTTCCTCGGAAGGGACGCCTCACTGGAGCTCTTGATGTGGGTGGTCCTCTCAAATGTGGCGTGGCTAACATGAGTGCTTCTTCTTCAGTTAAAAGTCTGCATACAGGGTCCACTGTGCGTTGAGCAATAGGCACTTGATTAATCTTTGTAATGGCATCTTTCCATTCATAATTCAATGAGTTAATGATAATGCTGATCATTTGAATATCATCAATAAGATAGCCTCTTTCTCTCAATTCTTTTCTCATTCCTTTCAGTTTGGTTAAATGTCCTCCAATTTGTTCACCAGGTTTCAATCTCGAACCATGGAACTCAGACATGAGGAAACATGAAGATTCAATTGAAAGAGGCCTGTAGCAATTTTCCAATTGGACCCAAAT
This sequence comes from Ptyas mucosa, assembly GCA_012654045.1. Classification (NCBI taxonomy): domain Eukaryota; kingdom Metazoa; phylum Chordata; class Lepidosauria; order Squamata; family Colubridae; genus Ptyas; species Ptyas mucosa. The sequence goes on from WNWU01012193.1 coordinate 133,023, forward strand.
TTGTTGGGCTGTTGCATCAGGTGGAAAGGTAACCTGCAGTTCAGTATCCATGGACATCAGTAATGTTGTGGAAGCTTTAGTCTCTAAGTCTCTTATTGCAGGAGTCCATGGCTGGGCAGGAGGATTAAAAACCATACAGTGAGTACCTTCTCTGTGGAGCAATAGTCCAACCTCACTGACCCAGGCCTTATAATTCTGTCCTGACATCTTTAATTTTGACTCACCAGCCAGTGGAGCAACAGAAGATGCTAGTTGAGGTATATGCATTTGGTATGCTGGCTGTGCTGGTAAAAATACTTGTTGTGCTTGTTGTGGACCAAAAAATGGCCCTGGTTGCGCCACTGGAAGTGGACCAGGAGCTGGTCCTGGTTGTACGGCTGAAGGCACTTGTGAATGCACTTGAAAATGTGGCTGCTGTATTGGAATTTGCTGTGCTCCAGCTGCCACTTGTGTTTGAGCTTGGAGCTGTTGCATTTGAGCTGCAGTATTAGCATGGCCTGCTGGAGATGCAGTCATTTGCCTTTGCTGCATTAAGCGTTGTTGTGCTCCATCTAAAAGGACACCAGCACCACCAGGGGGTGCTGAAGATTGGGCCTGTGGAGACACTTGTTGCATTGCAGTCTGAATATCTGAGTGAGTTAAGGACATGTTTGATAAAGTCCGATGCAATACTTGTAATTGTTCTTGCAATCTGCAATGCATGTCGACTTTCTCTAGTAAATTACTTTCGCCAGCAGATGGTGCTGCAACTTTAGTTTTAGGCTGCTCAGTTAACTTTTCTGCCTTCGTGGCATGATGTGTAATTTGAGAAGAGAGAACATCATGTGACAATTGTGACGTGTACACAGCTCTCTGTTCTGATTTACCTGACACAATAACCTCTAGGGGTCTTAGGCTTCAGAGAAGAAGGCAAAATGGAGGTTTTAGGGATTTGAAAAACACGAGACTCTCTCTTATCTGGCTCGAGCATAGATAAAGCCAGTTTTGCCTGGGATAGCTCACGTTCAAAAAATTCTATTTGATCATGGTAGCTTTTCACAGTTTGCTCATGCAGGGTGAGCTTAGAGCTTCAAGGAGAATAATAAATTACTTCTCTCTCGGTGTGGGAGGAAAAATGCTCAGCCGTTTGTGAAAACTTTGGCCTTGCACCAAGCGTTTCAAATTCAAAAGGTTCTCAGAGAACTGTTTGAGAGCATGCATAGTCAGAAGGGGATGTCACTGACCTCAGTTGCAGCACGTCGCCTTCAAGAGCAGCTTTTCTGTCCTCTTCCTCCTGAAGCCTCTTTAAGAGCATTTCATCCATTTCTTCCACTCCTCCCATGTCTCCTTCTCCTAGCCGGGTGGCTGAAGCGAGCGGCTGAAAATTTGAAAGCCTTCTTTCTGCCTCTTCTTTGTCTGAGAGATTCAAATCACTTGTAGAAAATGCTCTGAGTTTCATTTTCCCTTTTTTCTTCTTTTTTGGCATCTTAGCAGTCAAGTAATCAGTGTTCCGCAGTCGCTAAATTAATCATCTGTCTAATTAGCCTAGACGCTTATCATCAAAGTAACAAGCAAGGAAAAAGCCAGACTTCCGGTCGTGACATCACCATGCCAGGAACGAGGGGAACGAGGTTCCGTCCCCCGTAGTTCCAATATTCCAGATTGGAAGCCTATTTAGGCACTATTGGCCACGGAGAGGCTGATAGAGAAAAGAGGGAAACTCAAGGACCTCGGGGTGACAGCAATCGCCCCGAAGGTTCAGAGGAATCCTCTTAAATCCAACCCGGAAAAAACCAGCCATCTTGGCTGGCCTGAGCGGTGACAGCCGATTTGTGTGGAAGCAAAGATCAAAACAAGAGGAAACATCGGTAAGGAACGAAAATCTTTAAAACAACAAAGGTATAAAGATAAAGATACTAAGAAATCAGGAGAGAAAAAAAGCTCCAAGATAGGCAAATTTTGCCAGGCGAGTGGCGAGAGAAAAGAGACTGGAGCAGAAAGTAAAACTTCACAGTGACAGCGCAGTTTTGACAGGCGGCGGAGACGAGTGCAGCGGGAAAAATTCAACAAAAAAAAAGAACATTGGATTATAAATACGGACTCAAAACATTTTCGGAAAAGGAAAGAAAGTGTGGAAACAGGAGTTGCGACTTGATGAGAGACAGTGAAACATAAAACACTGGATTACAAATACGGAGCTGCGACGTGCTGAGAGACAACGAAAGAGTCAAAACATTGGATTATAAAACACGAACTAAACACACTTTCAGAATAGAGATCGAGAGGAATGGAGCGGGGATCTGGTGAGAGACGACGAGAGAGAGACTTAAAAAAAAATTGGCAGACGGCGAGAGAAGTTTATAGAAGAAGCCCTAACGGAAGGCAGACGAGAGATCGGGAAAGGGAAAGGACTTACAATACACAAGCAGAGACAGCAGCAGAGAGAACTATAGATAAGAGACATTGTAACTAGATATCCAAGGATACATTGAATTTAAGAGACCTTTGTTTGTATTTTCTTGAAGAGGTGGATGTAAAACAAATCCTCCTAAAGCTGTCAAAATTGGACTGAACTAAAAACGGAAGAAGAAAACCGTGAAGTAACGCAAAAATAGTCGATAAACTGATTCATTTTAGACTCTTAATAATATAATTACCTAGTGATTGTTACCTATTTTGCATATTTAACAATAGACTATATCTAATTAACTACATTTAGTTATATTTATATCTATATTATATTATATTATATTTAATTTTGGTGACTGAAATTGATTAATAATTAGAATCATTACTTTAACATTAATTATTATATTAGTAATATTATAATAGAGACCAAGCAGATAGATGAATATTGTTTTTCCTCTATTTACACTGTTATTCCTCTATTTTTTTCTAATTTTCTAGCTTTTCTTCTTATTTATAGAACGTACCTGGATTGATTTTTATAGGAATAATCTGATTAACTGAGTAGCTTTGAGTAATTGTGATTGTCTAAAATATATATATATATATATATATATATATATATATATATATATATATATATATTCTTTTTTGGGGGGGATACATAAAGTTATTGATAACCAGAGGATATTAAATGATAACTAATTGTTTAGAATAATATAGAGTAACTAACTAATTGGAAGATTTGATTTAAACATATACATAGACGTATACCTTACTGAATAGAAATATATTAGAGTAATGAACTGCTGAATAATTGTATTTTTCTCCCTACTCCTCAATTGATTTATCCATCCCTTATATAATGATATTTAATCTCTACTTGTTAATTGGTTGAATCATTTTTCACCCTAGGTGAAATTACTACGTATACATAAAGTAAACACTATAGAACACAAGCAAGACAATAGATAAGATTCTCTACATAGTGACAATTAATCCTCTAATTTAATTTAGTGTATGAAAATTTGGGAAACAATAAAACAGAAAATAAGCATGTCAATGATACCCACATCAACAATAACTAAAACGGGGGTGAAAAAAACAATAACACACCAAACAACTACAATATCTTCACCGGCACAACAAAAGACAATTGACATAATGTTATCAGCAGATAAAGGGAAAAGTGACACTACAGTCAATATGCAAAACATCCAGCTGATCCTAGCCACGTTTCAGGAGGGGATGAAGAGGACAGAGGAATCGATAGCAAATAAGCACGAAGAAACGAGAAGGAACCATGAGGAAATGAAATTGGATGTAGGAGAGATAAACGACAACATCAAAAAAATAGATGATAAGATTGAAAAGATCCAGCAAAAAACGAACAACGAATACAGACTATAGAAGAAAAAGTGGAACGATCAGAGAAAAAGATGGACAATATGGAACAATACCAAACAGCCTTCAATAAAGAACTTGAGGATTCAATTACCTACCTAGAGATGGAGAAGGCCTCCTTTTTCCTCCGATTCCAAAACATCCCAGAAAGCAAAGATGAAGATTTGAGAGATTTGATGGCAGGAATACTGGCAGAAGCCACACAGAAGGGGAAAGACGAGATCATTAGGGAAATCGACGAGATTTACAGAGTACACACTAATTATGCCCGGAGGAATAAACTGCCGAAGGAGATTCATATAAGGTTTGCACGTAAGACAGTGAAAGATGAGATTTACAAATTAATGAGAGAAGACACAATTAAATACAAAGGGAAGGAAATAATAACCCTGAAACAGATACCGCGACGAATAAGAGAACAAAGAAAGAATTATAGCTTCCTAACATCTCAATTGAACAAACACAAAATAATGTTTCGTTGGCTAACGCCAGAGGGAATTCTAATATCCTGGGACGATAGGAGACATAAGATTGATACTATAGGAAAAGCACAAGATTTCTTTGACTACTACTTTACACCAGAAGAACAGGAAACTAGACCAAAATCAGGAAACCAAAGCCAAGAACATTACACAGAGGAGGCACAAAAAGAACAAGAAGAAAAGAAACAAAGTGAAAAGGAGAGGATGGAAAGAGAAGGAGCTAGGGGGAAAACCCAAATGATAACAAGGAACGCAAAAAAACTTGTGATATTAAGCACGTAAAAAAAATGAGACAAGAACTGAAGTTAATCTCAATTAATATAAATGGATTAAATTTACCAATCAAAAGAACACACACATTCAAAAAATTATATAAATTAAATATGGATATTATAAATTTACAGGAGGTACACATTAAAAAACAACACCAACAGCTATTGGAAAACAGAAAATTAGGGACCTTATTCACCTCATTATCAGATCAGAAAAAAAGAGGTATTGCAATATACATCAAAAACCATATACAAGCTAAACAAATCTACACAGATGGAGAAGGCAGGATACTGATGATTGAAATTAAGGTGGACAATAAAAATATACTCTTAATATCAATTTACGCCCCGAACGGAAATCAAAAAGAATACTTTAAAAAAATACATAACAAAATAAAAGAATTGGACTATGAACATATATGTATTATAGGAGACTACAATGCAATAGTGGACATAGAAATGGACTATAAAGGCACAAAAAAGAATAAATTCAGAAAAAACACAATTCCAGACACATTTAGAGATATGGCCGAAGAATTTCAATTAAAAGACGCATGGAGGGAACTCAATAAATTTAAAAAACAATTCACATTTTATTCGAACCCGCATAAATCCTGGTCCAGGATCGATATGGCCTGGATGACAACAGAGTTGAGAAACGATATAAGAGAAATAGAAATCACACCGAATATATGGGCGGATCACCATCCAATAACAGTAATATGGAAAGGACAATATAAACAAAAAAGATGGATGATGGATAGAGAGATTATTAAAGACAAAGAATATATAGAAATGATTAAGAGAGAGGTGGACATATTTTTTCAGCTAAATAAGAGAGAACACACATCAACGCAAACCCTCTGGGACACCGCTAAGGCATATATTAGAGGACTAACAATTTCTTATAAAACAAAGAAAAATAGAGATAAATACCAAAAGAAAAACGAACTCTTGACAGAACTGGGGAAATATGAAGAGGAATTGTAGAAAGAACCACACAAAACAACGATCAAAGATAAAATAAAACTCACCAAACACAAAATAAACTTAATAACAACAACAGAAATGGCGAGGAAAATTAAAATGACCAAACAAAATCAATTTGAAAACGCAAACAAAACAGGACGTTGGTTGGCCTATAAATTAAAAAAAGAAGCAGAAAAAAGAACAATACATCAATTACAAGACGAACAAGGACAAATCCAACACAGAAATGAGGAAAAGAAAATAATTGCAAAAAACTTCTATCAGAACCTATATACACAGGAAAAAACCCATGTAGAAGACATTAAAGACTACCTAAATAACATCAACATTCAAGAACTAAATGAAACTCAGAGAGAATTACTCAACAAACCAATTTCAATATTTGAGTTATTAGAAGCAAGGAAAAAACAGAAGAACAACAAGACTCCGGGGCCAGACGGCATACCATCTGAATTTTACAAAATTGGACACCACCTAATCGATAACACTCTACTGCAGGTCTATAATGAAGCACTTTTAGATGCCGAAATTCCACGTTCATGGACAGAGACAACTATCACATTAATTCCAAAAGAAGATTCAGACCTCACTCAAATAAAAAACTACAGACCCATATCACTTCTGAACGTTGATTACAAATTATTCACCTCAATAATTGCACAGAGAATGAAAAATATTATTGTCGACTATATCCATCCAGACCAAAACGGATTCATTCCCAAAAGACAAATCAAGAACAACACAAGAACAATAATCAATACGCTCGAGTACTATGAGCAAAAATCAGATAAACAAATGGCCTTACTGTTTCTCAACGCACAGAAGGCATTTGATAACCTCAATTGGACTTTTTTAATGATACAGTTAGAAAGGATGAGAGTAGGTGTTCATTTTCTAAACATGATCAAATCAATATACAAGGAACAATCGGCAAGGGTTTGGATAAATGGAGAAATAACTGACCAATTCTCAATATCCAAGGGAGTAAGACAAGGTTGCCCCCTATCACCCCTACTATTTATATTAGTATTGGAAATATTATTAAATGAAATCAGGAAAGACACAGAAATAAAAGGATTAAAGGTTAAGAATCAAGAATATAAGCTACAGGCATTTGCCGATGATGTCGTATTCATTCTAGAACGACCAAAACAATCAGGAATTAAATTATTAAAAACAATTGAACAATATGGAAAGGTAGCAGGATTGAAAATCAATAAACAAAAAACGAAAATACTAACGAAAAATTTGATGAAAACCCAAGAGAAAGAATTGGAAGATACATTAGAAATTCAAACAACAAACAAAATAAAATACTTAGGAATCTGGCTTTCCAATAAAGTCACCACACTTAAAGAAGACAATTATACCAAACTGACTAAACAAATTCGGAAAGACTTAGATAACTGGAGCAAACTAAGACTATCACTTTTAGGAAAAATTGCCTCAATCAAAATGAACATTCTACCGAAAATACTATACCTCTTCCAAGTAATACCAATAAACCCAGGGAAGTCATACTTTAAAGAACTCAATAAAATTATACTAAAATATATTTGGCAAGGGAAAAGAGCACGGATCAAATTGAAGCACCTCCAAGATACAAGAGATAGGGGAGGCCTAGGATTACCGGACTGGCAGAGTTATTATAATGCAGCATCACTCACCTGGATTAAAGACTGGATAATTTTAAAAAATAAAAGAATTCTAGCACTCGAGGGATTTGACCTGTCCAAAGGATGGCATGCGTTTTTATGGGAGGAAAAACCTAGACAACACGAACACTTTAGAAGACACCACATAAGAGATGCACTGGCTAAAACTTGGAATGAAATAAGGAAAAACCATTATGATAAAATCCCGAAATGGATTTCAACTATGGAGGCTCAAATTTATCCAAACACAATGGATACCGACAAAATGAAAACATATAACGATCTGTTGAAGGATGATGGAAACCTGAAGACAAGAGAAGAATTGCAAGAACAGGGTACAGACATTGATTGGTGGCCGTATTTACTAATAAAATCAAGATATAATACAGATATTAAAAAATTTGGGATCCAAACAGAACAAAATGAAATTGACAAAATATTACTGGAATCAGATGACAAATTAATAACTAAAATTTACAATTACCTATTAAAATATAAATTGGCAGAAGAAGTAGTAATAGAAAACATGATTTCATGGTCTAAAAATTTTGGATATAGTATAGAAATTAGTAAATAGGAAAGAATGTGGAAAGTAAATACCAAACTGACAATGTCTGTACCCTACAAGGAAAACACATATAAGATGTTCTATAGATGGCACCTCCCCCCGCACGTCTGGCCAAGATGTTCCCCAATATATCACCAAACTGTTGGAAGTGTAAGATACACAAAGGGACACTATATCATATGTGGTGGACATGCCCAAAGGCAAAAGAATTCTGGAAAGTAATACAGAAACAATTGGAAGAAATTATCTCTCAAAGTGTGCCTTTAAAACCAGAAACCTATATTTTAGGAATACTAACAAAACAATACGACAAAGAAAAACAATATTTAATAATACACATTTTAACGGCCGCGAGAATGACCTACGCGCAAATGTGGAAACAGGAAGAGACGCCAACACAAGGAAAAATAATACAAAAAATATTGGATTGCGCCGAGATGGATAGATTAACCAAAGAGCTACAAGACAAAGAAGAGACAGATTATTACTTAATTTGGCAAAAATGGTACGATTGGTTAGATAAAAAGAAAACGCAACAAAAATAAAACATATAAAACAAGAAGGGAATACCAAAAAGAACCTAAACTTAAAAAAAAAAATAATATCGTTATATAATGCTGGAATTAGAGATGTACATATGTATATACACAAAATAGATATAGAATACCGATGTATCACTCTTTTCTTTCAAGATTCAAGCCATAGCTTGATTTTAATTTGTATTTAGTCTTAGTTGTGTATTGTATGTATACATGTCAGTCTTTGTTTATTTGTTTGATTAATAAAATTTTTTTTAAAAAAGAGCATTTCATCCATTTCTTCTACTCCTCCCACGTCTCCTTCTCCTAGCCAGGTGGCTGAAGCGAGCGGCTGAAAATTTGAAAGCCTTCTTTCTGCCTCTTCTTCATCTGAGAGATTCAAATCACTTGTAGAGAATGCTCTGAGTTTCATTTTCCCTTTTTTCTTCTTTTTTGGCATCTTAGCAGTCAAGTAATCAGCGTTCTGCAGTCGCTAAATTAATCATCTGTCTAATTAGCCTAGACGCTTATCATCAAAGTAACAAGCAAGGAAAAAGCCATAAATCAATCCAAACCATCCTCTGCTACTACGTGTCAGGGTGGCAATCCCGTTCCCCTTTGGGTAATTGCACTTAATTAGAGACGGACCGTGGCTTTTCCTTGAAGTATACTTTTAAGAAAAATAAACCCGAGATACATTCTAATAAAACACATTTTATTATAAAGAAGTAAAAACAATCTTACTAGCTATTAATTACATCTTGGCAGCGTTCCTGCCTTACCTCTTGGCAGGCGAACAAAGAAAGTTAGAAGAAAGAAAAAGAATGTGGACATGCACAGTAGCTTAGAAATAAGGTGCTCAGCAGCTACTGTAAGTCTTAGAATTCAAGCACAGCTGGCAAACACAAAAAATGCAGTGACATCCGTTACCAGTGGTGCAGCACTTGTTACATTTGTTGGGGGGAGGTAAGATCTTCGCAAAGTTTGATCTTGCCCAAGCGTATCAGCAGCTCCCTGTAGATGACGCCACTGCCGAAGCCCAAACAATCATAATGCATCGGGGGGCGTTCCGTTGTCGCCGCCTACAGTTTGGGGTGAGCATGGCCCCAGGGTTGTTTCAAAGCCTGATGGAACGTTTGTTATATGGCATCCCTGGGGTTCTGCCCTATTTTGATGATGTGCTCATCTCCACTACCAATAAAATGGGATTATTTGAATGACTACGACTAGTGCTACAAAGATTTCAAGAGGCTGGATTAAAGGTAAAGGAAGAAAAGTGTAAAGTAGCAGTAAATCAAGTCGAGTTCCTGGGATACCTGGTCGATGCATCTGGATTGCACCCCACCAAGGAGAAAGTACAAGCAATACAGGCTGCGCCAACACCAAGGAATAAGATGGAACTTCAGGCCTTTTTAGGGCTCCTCAATTTCTATAGTGTGTTTTTGCGACAAAAGGCATCTGTCGCTGAACCACTACATCTACTATTGGGAAAAAAGGTGCCGGGGGTATGGGGGCGCAGAGAAGCAGCTGCATTTGTGGGGGTAAAAAAATTAATTTCCTCGGATAGCGTCTTAGTTCAGCTTAATGAGCGTCTGCCATTAGTCCTGATGTGTGATGCATCCCCGTTTGGAGTCAGGGGAGTTTTGAGTCATTGCCTTCCAGACAATCGTGAGGCTCCAATAGCATTCTTTTCCTGGACATTATCATCTGCTGAGAGAAACTACAGCCAACTTGATACAGAGGCATTGGCTGTGGTGGCTGGAATGAAGAGATTTCACGAATATGTTTATGGAAGGAGATTTGATTTAGTGACAGATCATAAGCCACTTTTGGGACTAATCGTGTGGGACCGGCAAACACCGCAGGTCCTGTCCCCAAGAATGACATGTTGTACAGAGTTCTTAGCAGCATATAGTTATTGACTTATATATTGACCCAGCATAGAACTGGGCCATGCTGATGGCCTAAGCCAATGTCCGCTACCTAATCTAGTGGAGGATCCAGCTTCAGCAGCATCAGTACTGCTGATTGAGACCATGCCATCCATTCTTGTTACAGTCGCGGAAGTGGCAACCCAGTCGAGAAAAGACCGAACAATCATGCAAGTGTTAAACTGGGTGTGGAGGGGATGGCCTAAAGAGACAGGGAGTGTAGAGTTTAAGCCATTCCAGGCAAGACAATACTAACTTTCAGTGCAGAAGGGTTGCCTATTGTGGGGGAATTGGGTAGTGATACGCTCAAGGCTAAGGAAATAATTATTAGAGACTCTGCACGAAGGCCACCCTGGAATTGTAAGGATGAAGGCGTTGGCCCGTAGTTATCTGTGGTGGCCAAATATAGATAGAGATATTGCGGAGTGGGTGGTGTTGTGTCAAGCATGCCAGGAATCGAGACCAGCACTTCCTGCAGGACCACCACGGGACTGGGAAACACCGAAAGGCCCCTGGTCTAGAATACATCTTTGAGCAAGGTGATCTAGTATACGCCTGGAATTATACTGGTCAACCCATATGGGTGCCGGCACAGATTACAGATGTTACAGGTCCCCGTTCATACTGGGTGGAGCTTGAGGATGGGCGCCTGTGGCGCCGACATATCAATCAGCTTCGGAGCTGAGTGAGGGGGAAAGCCGTTAGGGAGCTGGAAGAAATAAACCGGGGTGGGAATCTAGAAGAGCGAGAGGGACAACACAGTGAAAGGGTATCTGAAGGGCTGAGACCAGTGCAGAATGAAACACCTGTTATTGAGGGTCCATTGCCATGGAGCTCGTCTCACTTTTCCCCATCTCCAACTGAGGGATATATTCAGGAGGGCCCCCCCGAGAGTATGTGTAAGCCATCTGATGTAGTTGAAGAATCGGCAAGAAGGCAGTCGACGTGTGAGGGCCCCACAGAAATACAGGAGAGCCGCCAGTCGACGCGAAGCCGCCGTAGACCAATGTATCTGGATGATTATGTTTGTGGTATACGAAGTTTCCCCGAGGAAGGGGGAAGGGGTGTTATGTCCGTGCAGGCGTGAGCAGAGACTTTTCTTCTGCCATGCAGGTGCGGGACATATTTTAATGTTATTGGTTAAAGGCTGATAGTTTTCCTTTAAAAGGGGCTATCAGCCGGAAGTTGCATGTTGGTTTTACTGAGTCATTATCTGCAATAAACATTGTTGCTGGAAGTTTGGCTTCTCATCTGTATTCCTACTCCCATACATTCCAGTGGGGTTTTGCTTCCTCTTTTTTCTTGCTTCGCAGCATGGCTCTCTGGCTCTGGGAGTGTCATTTCTGGGCTGGGGGCTTTTGCCTTTGGAAAAAAAGGTGGTGGGAGCGGAGGAGGAAGCGACTCAGGCTTGTAAGGGTCCTTTCTGCGACTCAGATTCGTCTCGTGTGTGTGTGTGTGTGTGTGTGTGTGTGTGTGTGGTTTTTTTCTCCCCCTCATCTTCTCCCTTCCTCCGATTTTTCTTGGAAACAAAGGAGTCACAGGGAGGAAGGGTGGGGTTGCCCCAAAAAGTGAGACCCCAAAATTAAAAGAATGGCTTTTCAAATCCTTAAAAGTTACAATGCCGACCCCGGGCCAGCAATTTCTCTTTTTCTTTTGGGAAAAAAAAGCAGCAGGCACCTGAGTGGGCATCCCCAGCTCTTAATAAGGGCCACTATCAAAGGTCCGAGGCCAGACCTGGGTAGAACTGAAGCAAGAACGCTCAGGAACCATCAAGAAAAAAAACCCCTTTAATCAGGCCCAAGCCTTGGTACTCGAGTTGAATGAGTCTGTTGCAAAGTCAGCGCTGGGAGCGTCCGCCTCCCAGCGCACTTTATCGGCAAGGGTCCACGCCGTCCGGCTGGCTGGACACCCCCCCGCCCTGTAGCCACCATCCGGCGTCTGTCTGAGGTCCCCGGAAGTGCTGGGCAACATCCGCACATGGCGCTTGAGGAGCAGCGTCTGGATCCTCTGTCAGCTGCGGCAGTGCTCCTCGCTGATTGCTGGCAAGCTCAGCTGGTGAGTGGGTGGGACGTGGTCTCCCAGCCGCCTGACGAACAGATGGTCGGTGCAGCCGGAAGTAGCCGCCATCGTAGCCTTGCTTGCCATTTGCTTCGCTTCTCTTTGCTCCGTCTGTCCGTCCACCCCCACCCCAAGTATGGCGAATCTCGGATTGGGGTTTGACGGGCCACATTTAAAAGCAGGGTGGGAGTCGTCTTCTCCCCCAGGAAAGGGAAGAGAAGGGGAAGAGGGAAGGAAGGAAGGAGATGGGAATGAGAAGAAGGGGAGGGAGGGACGGAGGAAGTAAGCAAGCAAGGAGGAAGGGAGGGAAACAAGAAGGAAGGAGGGAGATGGGAGTGAAAAGGAGGGAGACAGGCACGCTGTCCATGCTCACGCTGTCCATGCCCACCCTGTCCATGCCCACCCTGGCCATACCTCCCCTCCAGGTCAACCACAACCCTGATGCTACCCTCAATGAAATCAAGTTTGACACCCCTAGATTGGCTACTTTATGTGTTGCCACTAAAGTTTCTCTCAGGTCATCCAGACTTTTAATAATGTCAGCTTGTTCCAAGTCTGACAAGGCACTGAAAGAGTTAATCAGGTTTCCTTCTAGAAGGTCATCTGTTCACTGTCTTGCTGTAAGTAGCACAGATTGTTTGCCTGGGCAGTCATCTCTCGGGGCAGAGCTGGTAGAGTATCCTTGAGGTTGTCTGAAATCGAGTGGTCACATTTGTGGCAGTACTTTCTGAGCCACGTTGACTTAGGAGTGGATTGAGTTCCTCTGCACAGAACACACATATTGGAAAAATATGCAGAAAAGGCCTCATTTTAAACAGCATGCTGGGGATTGTAGATTGCCTGAATGTAAGTAAAATTACCTCACAGCCTCTGCTGGATGGAAGCCATTTGGCTGATAAACCAAGAGAATAAACTGGATAATATATTTTTATTGTGTTTATAAAAGAGCCTTGTTAAAGCCTTGAAAAAGCCTTTGCAATGGGACAAAGAAGAGAGATGGGACATTGAAGATAGATCGAATCCTACAGCAATATTTGAATTAATTAAATATTAAGATTTTCAGAAGTAAAAGGAAGAAATATAAAGTTGGCATGGCTGGGTGGGGAATTCTGGAAGTTGAAGTCCACCCATCTTAAAGTTGCCAAATTTGAGAAACACTGATCTTTACTAACTGATCCAGTTTTAACTTTCTCTTTTCTTTTCTCAAATAGCAGGCTTCCCAAGACAAACATGGGTATGTTTTAACTTGTATTCATCATCTGATTAGAGTGCTTAATTGAAATATATTGGATTTCAGGTATTACTCATAATTTCATTATATTTTGGTATCTTTTAAATATAGTATAACTAAGAGAACTTTTCAGCAGTTATTCTGAACACAATAACAAACTGAATACGGTTTTCTAGCTCATTCCCCTCCTCTTTTTGTTGTTATTGTTGTTTATTTGGCATTTCTAGCATTTAGGTTGCTAGATGCCAATAGAAACTACCCAAAGGTACTTTCTTAATATAGCAGCTTCATTTTTCAAGGTTGCCTTGTCATCATATAGTTAAGATTTTCTTCCTTCTCTGGAGGTAAAATAGGAAATCTGTCTACATTTTTTATTTTCAGGTTTGGGATTATGATGGAAAACCTGATGGCTTTTCTGCTGATGGTGCTCTAGACCCTCACTTAGATTAAACAAACGGATACTGCATCCAAAATTGCTAATGCGAGTATTTCTATTGTTAAACCGGAAATGTTTTTGCATGATGTTGGATCTCATTATCAAACCATCAGGCACTGTATTCCCCCTAGAGACTAAAAACATACCACTACAAAGCTGATAATTTGGCCATTATAACATCATATAAACAGTGTCAAGCTTTCACAGTCCTCTGATTTTAAATTTTCCTCCAAACTTTTCCCCATTAGTTCTCATAATAAAGAAGGAATTTAACATTAGTGTTTGTCAATCATTATGAAGCCAGAGCCTTTGTAAGTATGGAACATGAATACTGTAATAATTGTGAAATGCAGCCCAAACTCAGAAAGAGGCTTAATCAGTGAAAGAATCCCACAAAGTTCCCACAAAGTATCATTCCCTGGACTCAAAGATATTTTAACTGAAATTGATAACTGAGGCATTTCCCATCAGGTGAGGGAATTCAGTAACCAGGGAGAAGAAAACAGTGTGCAGATTCTTCTACTAAGAACATCTGCCTTCTGTCCATATTCTGCTGGCCTTTTGGATTTCTGAGCATATCACACGTTCAGTTCTGAGATTTACCTTTATAACTCTGTTGGGGTAATATTGTAATGCATGAAAATACCTTTATATCTGTAAGCATCCTTTTTAAGAGAGTCAGTATGGTATAAGTAGTTTGCATTGTAGATTAGAACTGGAATGGAACTAATTACTCTGAAGCTCTCTATGTGACTTTGATCTGATGGCAACTCTCAGCCTAGGGATATATGAAAATAGAGGGACTGTCAAAGTGTTAGAGAAGACTTCCACACACAGTCCGCAACTGCTTAGAGGTAGGGTAGGACATAATTAAACATCTTTAATTATATGGCCAATTGTATATAACAAGCCCACACAGTTTGTGATTCACCAACCTGAATATAACTAACTATCCACATATAGCTATCCATCTGGTGATTAATCAGGTTATGTTGCTTGAGATAAGAAAATGAGTCTAGGACATCCCCTGGCTGATAGCCCATAGTAGATGGCTGGTAGGCAATATTCAATTTGATCAGTTGCAAATTGCACAAAGTCCTGTTTTAAACTTACAGTAACACTTCCGATATGTTGAAAAAGACTTGATAATTTCCAAACATGATATTTTTACTTTGGCATTAGTATGTATAAATTCTGCACAGTCCATCAAGCTAGGTATTACATACTACCATGTTTTTCTCTTCTGTGCAGCCACTCCATATCTGTCTAAAATAAAGGGCCTGGTTGGTCCCCTTTTGTCATATGGTATATTATCCCCTAATTAATGGATATGTCAGAGTGTATTGCCCTTTTACTTCTCCACACCCAAGGCAATGGACAGGATTATTCATATTGCTATATCTTTCTAATATCCAAAATTAAACTTCCATGCACTATCACATTTCCTGTAAGGCCATAAGAGAAATATGTTGACTTAATGAAACTACATGAAAATATCAGCTGATAGAAAACAGTATGCACATAACTGTCTGTCATGGCCCCGTCAGAGTCTGAATCTGCGGCGGAAGATGAGCTGGAACAAGAACTGACAGCGAGTGAGAGGGCAGCTCCGTTGGCCTTGGAGGAAACTGGGGAAGGGCAGAGTCAGTCCAGGCAAGGCTGTTTAGAATTAGCAAGGCTTGCAGGCAGGGAGGAGAGACAGAGCTCAGATGAGGAGCAAGAACCACCCCCTCCTGATGCAAGGGCTAGGAGAGTGCAGAGAAGGCGGGATCAGTGGAGGCAGAGAAGGCCACGTGAAAGGAGAGTGCCCCGCCCAGCTTCACCAGGAACACCTGGGGAATGAGACTTAAGGAGACGCCGTGGGGCGGGGCATTCATTGGGAACAAACTCTGAGTTCCTGAAGTGTTGTGTGCTGACGTTTGAACTTGCCAAGAGTCCTTGCATTCCTTGTTGGCGTTCTGGACTAATTATCTGGATCTTCTGCTCCCTGAACTCCTTGCTTGGCTCTTGTTTTGCCAAATACATTTGGGATTTATTGCCGTGCAGCCTTGGTGCAGACAGTGCTGGGCTGGACTAATTGCAGCCAGAGGCTGCTTGAGGTTTGTGTTATCTCTGTGCTGTGCCCTAGGTCATCACATTGTCTTTATAGGGTTTTTTTGTACACATTTATTTTCTACCCAACATTGATAGATGGAGATTTTTCCATCTATCCAAATCTACTTTTAATTGCTTAAATAGTTTTATATAATTGTCTTCTTTTATCATTGCACATCTTGCTGTTAAATATATTCCCAAGCAGAGGTGGTATTCAGCCAGTTTGGACCGGTTTGCCTGAACCAGTAGCGGAAATCACAGGTGGGCCTGCCTACCTGCCCCGGCTCTATGCCATCCCATTTAGTCACGTTTGTGAGCCCGGGCGCATGCGTGGACAGAGCGCTCACATTTGCAAACTGGTAGGGAAGGTGAGTGAATACCACCCCTGTTCCCAAGTACTTAACTTTCTTAACTATTTGAAAGTCAGCTTTTTCTGCCACTTTTTCTTTTTGTTTTTGTGTAACGTTTTTGACTATAACTTTAGTTTTTTCTCTGTTTATTTTCAGCCCTGCTACCTCTCCACATTTCTCTATCTTTTTTAATAGTTTAGGAATTGTCTCTAATGGTTCTACAATGAATACCAAATCATCTGCAAATACTTGTAATTTATATCTTTCCTCTCTTATCTCCATTCTTTTAATTTCTGGATTTTGTTTAATATTCCTATTCAAGACTTCCAAAGTCAATATAAATAGTAAAGGCGATAGCGGGCATCCTTGTCTTGTTCCTTTCTTTATATTAAAATTCTCTGTGTAGTCCCCATTTACAATTACATTAGTTGTTTGTTTATGGTATATCATCTTAATTACATTTATGAATCCTTCTCCAAAGTCCATACAGTTTAGTTGATGTGTCATAAATTGCCAGCTTTCTGTGAGGTTCCAAAAAGGAAGGAAAGACTCCAGACTCAAACCTGGTTTGTTACTTCTTGTTTTACTCCCCTTCTGGCACAAACTGACAATCACAATATCTTCAAAGGAATATCTTGTTAGGGCTACTTGCCCATGCTCCCCACCACATTTAAACACTAATCATTGCCCCACCCAGTCACAAGCGCAGCTCCCTCCCACGTGCTCTGGAATTGTAAGAAGCCACCATCCGCATGCCTTCAGGCCCATCCTCCTCAGCCCTCAGCCCTCAGCCCAATGAAGTCCTTAAGGGAGGACTGGTCCTCATCTGAGTGGCCAGTCCTCAACAGAGGTCCAGGACTGCCTAGGAGAGTGACAGCTGCCTCCCGGGTGCTGCCATGCCCTCCTTGCTGATGTCATCACCATGGGACCACCGCCACCTCGCTGGTGTCTGCCTGCACTACAAAGGGTTTTGATGGGTTCGGGTGCTTCAGCACTGGCTCCTTCGCAAACAGGGACTTCAACTGTTCGAAGGCCATAGGACTGGACAGCCCGGATGGGACTTTTTGGTTAGATGTTTTGTTCTCAACAGATTGGTTAGCAGACCTTCGAACAGTTGAAGTTCCTGTTTGCGAAGGAGCACTGCTGCTGCTCCCTGCAGCCCAAAGGGCATCACCCAAAACTGGTAACTCCCCAGGGGGCAATTAAAGGCCATCTTCCACTCATCTCTGGCCTTGCTTCTGACCCTGTAATATGCCTCCCAGAGATCCAACTTGGTGAAATATCAGCCTTCCAACAACCGGGCCATCATGTCCTTTAACAGAGGGAGGGGGGACAGGTGTTCCACACATACAGCATTGATCCTCCTAAAGTCAACAAATAAACACAACCTGCTGTCTTTTTTTCCCCCTAAACAAAACGAGTGCTGCCACTCGGGACCTAGCTGGCTGAATGAAGTCCCTTTTTAGGTTTTTCTCAATGTAGGCTCTCATTTCGGCCAGCTCTGGGGGGGAGGGAATTGAATACATCTTAGGTTTTGGTAACAGCGCCCCGGGGATGATTTCTATGCCACAATCAATGGGATGGTGAGGTGGTAAGACATCACACTCCCTTTTGCTAAAGACATTCTGTAGGTCAGTGTATTCTCTAGGGAAAGCCAGCTCCCCTCCAGCGTTGCACTGGGTGCGAGTGCTTCCCTTGTCGCAGGCCACCTCTGGAGCGTGGGGTAGTTTCTCATGGGGTGGTGGATCGGGCCCTAAGCCTATCCATAAATGTCAACAGCCACCACCCCCACCATATTGTAGGGCCCCATTTGTCCAGCCAGGCTAGGCCCAGGACAATCTCCTCAGTTATTCAAGGAACCACTACAAAACGTAGTACCTCCCTATGCTGGCTGATTTCCAACACCACCTTTTCAGTAACGTGTGTGGCTGGTTGGCTTCCCAACAAAGACCCATCCATCTGCTCAAACCTGATTGGCCTGGCTAACCTTTGTAGTCCCACCCCCAGTTTGGAGGTGACAGCCTCGCTCATGAGGCACCAGGTGCACCCAGAATCTATGAGGGTACCTCCAGCGCTGGCTTGCCTCTAACATTACCTGTACTACAAAGGGCTTGATGGGCATACAAACCATCGGATCGGCCTCCCTGTCGCTCTTGCTGGTGTCGGTGCTATCCATCGGAGTGGATACCTCTTCTCCCGGGGTTAACTGGACCCTCTGGTGCGTCCCACGGGACTTCGCCAGGGTGGCTCTTGTACTCTTTTGGGCGGACCCTCGTTTCGTGCTAGTAGGGCTCAGGGATGCTGTGGGACCCCCCTCGAAGCACTCGGCAGCTCTGTGTCCTGGCTTATCACAACGGAAGCACGTTATGGGCGGCCTCGTGGGTGGGGTCCTCTCTGCTACTGTCGCAGGTGGCACCTGGACAGAGAAAGGCCAGGCTCCCAGGACGTAGCTGGCAGAATGGGGTGGTGGTCACTGGCCTCATGGACTCCAATCCCTCCTCTGCCGTTCGTCCTGAAACTCAACGTCCAGCTCTGTCACAGCCTGGAACCAGGCTGCCAGTCTGGGGGCCAGTCCTCAGCACACACAAGCTTGTCGCAACATCCAGTCAAGCCCAGCAGTGAAGCTGTACACCACCAGCCACTCGGGCCACCCGCGTACCTTTCCAACTAGCCGCCTGAATTCCTTGATGTATTCAGATACAGAACTCCCTCTCTGCTTCACCTTCAACAGGTCCCCCTCGGCCTGCTGCACCCTGGTGTTATCCTCAAACCTCTCCTGGAGGGCAGACAGGAAAAGGCCCACGTCTCCTAGTTCTGCAGTGTGGGGTCTCTCGCCTCCCCCCCGCTGCTCGTAGGGGAACCTGGCTGCTCTCATCACCTTGGGGTGTGGCCTCTGGGCCACCCCTTCACGCCTCCCCTGTGTGTCGTACGGACGTCCCATGCTGGGCAGCCTGAAATGGCAGGGGGGCCCCTCTGGCAACTGGGCCCCTTGGGAGGGGTGAGTCCTCACCCTGGGCCCCTGCCAGACACTGCCACAGCCCTGCTCCCTAAAGCCAGCTGCCCCATACATCTCCTGCAACACTTCGATTGTTTGGTTACCCACGGCCGTGGAGTTTCTCTAGTTGTTGTCGGAGATCCGCCACTCCCGCCACTGGCTGAAATGTGCCCCCGAGGGGGTGAGCAGTGGACCCTGGGGTGGAAGGGCCTGATAGTCCACAGTCCTGGAATTGCCCAACCACCAGTCCCTTGCTTCACCTGGTTCAGTCTCTGCCTGCTGATGGCCATCCACAGGCTTCTTCCACCCTGGAAGTTCCTTTGGCCTGATGTCCAGAGGTGCTTCCTCTGCTGGACCTGGTAGGGCCTCCAGTACAGTGACTTCCATGGGAGCTACTGACTCCTCAACGTCAGCTGTCTCCAACCCTGGCACCTTATCTTCAGCCATGGTAGTTGTAAGGGAGCCCTAACAATTCTGTCAGGTTCCAAAAAGGAATGAAAGACTCCAGACTCAAACCTGGTTTCTTACTTCTTCTTTTACTCCCTTTCTGGCACAAACTGACAATCACAATATATTGAAAGGAATTTCCCTTTTATGGGAACCACCTTTTAAACACTAATCATTAATCACCGCCCCACCCACTCACAAGTGCAGCTCCCTCCCACATGCTCTGGAATTGTAAGAAGCCACCATCCTCAAGCCTTCAGGCCCATCCTCCTCATCCCTCAGCCCAATGAAGTCCTTAAGGGAGGACTGGTCCTCATCTGATGGCTGGTGGCATCTGGGCTAGCGGCTGGCCAGTGGCTTCAGGGTGGTGGCTCCCTGCCAAATGGCAGCTCTGGGCCGGCACGCCGGAGCTGACATTTACATTATAAATGTAATATAAGTTTGAATAAGTTTGGCTAAATTAGACAACGCTAATAATTACTAGTTTGAGAATTGAATATTTGGTGGGTGGGAATAAAAACAAGTGTTCCAAACCTTACCAAAATTGGTAAAAAACCCAATGACGGTGGTGACGTCAGCGTGGAGCAGGCGAGGGGATGGGGCTTTGTTCCTGAAGCTCGAAATACCTTCACTATGGGCCTGTTTAGGGCATTACTGATCCTGTAGAGAATGGCAAATTAAAGACAAAGCTCCAGAGAATTGGGTGGAAGGCAAACCCCCAAGTAGACTGGAGCAGCACTCTTAAAACTTAGTGAACAAGGAGCTGATCTTCAAGATCGGCCTGGAGCGCTGGCAGCCACGAGAGTGGGAAGTGAAAATTTAAAGTGACAGCTTCGTTCTGGAACATGAGGAATCCCAGAAAGAGGTGAGGAGGTTTTGGCGAGAGACAGCGCGAAATTAGTAAGGCGAATAAGAGGAAAGACACAAAGTGTTGAGAAGGTGGCCACTAAAAGAGAGCAAAGCAGAGAATTGAGAAACAGATTGGATTAAGAAAACCGCGAAGAAGGGGAGAGTCCAAATAGAGGAGCCGATAAAAAAGGAAAGATTAGAAACAGATTAAAGAGATTGTGAATGGGAGAGGAAACAGAAGATACCATTGGGGATGTATTGACTGAATGTAAAATGGTGATCGAAGGATTTTGAGAAACTGACATGAAGGATTAAAAAAAAAAAAGTGAAGGGACAATTGGACAGTGGAGAATGAAATGTTAACTAAGGAAACTGAACTTTGAGGAAGGAAAAGATAACTACAAACAAGAAATTACTGACACAAAGAAGGGGACAGTGTTTACTGAATATTTTGGAGACATTGAATATACTGGAAGGAAGACAAGAAGAGGAGACATCTGGTCTGCCTAAATCGATGATTAAAGTGTAGTATGTTTTCCACACAAGCCCTACAAATAGATAAAGGGAATCCAGTTGAACAAATGAATCAAAACCAGTTCGCAATGGGAGCGCGCTCGCTCGCTTCGGTCACACACACATGCTTCTGTGCATGTGCAGATCGTCAATTATGACGTCCAGGCGGGTGGGCGGAGCCTCCTTCCACTTTTACTACCGGTTCTAATGAACTGGACAGAACAAGCAGCAACCCACCACTGTGTGGTACCCTACATGGCACACCAACTATGACCATTCCATGGCAGATTGATGAGGCCCTGTGTATTTCCTAGCTCTACATCACTCATCTGCCTAAATCAATGATTAAAGTGTAGTATGTTTTACACACAAACCCTAAAAATAGATAAAGAGAACCTAGTTGAACAAAGGAATCAAAAACTTTATTCTTTTTCATTTATTTATTGAGCAGTGCTGATCTGTAGAGTAGCCGAGGGTCAGACATGACTGAGTGGCTGACTATGATAACAACAATGCATGGATACACCCAGATGAATGCAACAATGAATGAGATGTCTACAATTATTGCCTTCACCATCAAACTAAAGCCAAAATTATCAATGCACTAATCTCAGTAGGAAAGTATTAGATGTCATCTAAAGCTTAAGAATAATAATTAAGAATAATTCTTAATTAAAGAAACCACCAATGGTGGAACCGTGGTCATCATGAATAAGACTACATTATTCTCAGGGAAGCTGACAAGAAGATCTCTAACATCACCAACTTCAAACATGTCTCCCCAGTTTCCAGAACAACATATCTCCCAGGCTTTCATGACTAAAGGAGAGAAAGAAGAGTTGGATCCATTGTTTCTGGCCTTGCACCTTTCCTGCTGCACAATATTGGCTCTCAAACTTTCAGAATTGTGAAAGGGACGTTAATTTGACTTTTCCTGTATGATGAGGGAGAATATTGGAAGAAGTGGCAAATAAGGCACTCATGTTATCCTTTAGTTTTTTATTAACAGCATCGCAAAATACCCACAAAGATGATAAACTTTTGTCTACGCATCTACCAGGAATGCGTTTGATGTTATGAGTGATATAAAATGGCCATCTCCTTTCCTTTTGACAGGGATGCTGTGAAGCTCATGAGATGCAGGATTTAATTCCATTCATTTTAACATTAATGCACATGATATCACTAAAATACTTTTAATATCTTCTTCTTGATTAGCTATCCCTTACTATTCTGATTAAGACTCAGAATAATCATCTAAGATGTTTATTCAAAGGAAAGATGCAGGGCAGTTATCTAGGTTTGGAATGAACTTCTCAGTGCAATTGGTTTGTATGTCATATTGATGTGATGATAGAGGGAAGAATACAAAATCACAAACTGGGGGAAAAACCTATGTGCTAAAAGTGACCAATTCAGCCTTATACAAAGGGTCTGATGTTGAAATTGTTTTCATTTTTTCATTAATTGCTTCTTCATGTTTTGATCAGGTCTCAAAATAATGATATAGCATTTCGGGAAAAAGATGCAGCCCAGTAATCCAGCTGCTGAAGCCAAAATGGAGAAGATCTCCTCAGCCACCATGTATTTTCCCTTGGTACTCAAATAGGTGGGAACAAATGACACCCAAACACTGCAGAAGACCAACATGCTGAAGGTAATAAATTTGGCTTCGTTAAAGCTGTCAGGTAAATTTCTAGCTAGGAAGGCCACAATGAAACTGACAGCAGTAAAGAACCCCAAAAAGCCAAGGACTGTATAAAACATTGTTGTTGAACCTTCATTACATTGCAGAACACTTTCTTCTGCCACGGAGTGCATATCAGAATCTGGGAAGGGGGGAGAAATTGCCAGCCACACTATACAAATGATGAATTGAGTCAGGAAGCAGGATAGGACAATATTGGTGGCCAGCCTTTTCCCCACCCATTTCCTAATTTTGGAGCCAGGCTTGGTGGCCATGAAAGCAAGGACCACTATGATTGTTTTCCCAATACACAAAAAGGGCTACAGAGAAGGGGATGCCAAAAGCAGTTTGTCGCAAGAGACATTTCACTTGGTCAGGTTGCCCAATGAAGAGCAAAGTGCAAAGGAAAGAGAGGAGGAGAGCAGTGAGAAGGCTATAGGTGAGGTTCCTGTTATTGGCTCTAACGATTGGTGTATCCTGATGTTTAATGAAGAGCCACAGCACCAGAGCTGAGATGACAGAAAAGAAAACTGCAATCACGCTTATGCACGCCCCTTACAGACCTCTAAGGTTAAAATTTTGGGGGTTTGGGGAAGAAACTAGAGCAGTGGTTCGCAACCTTCCTAATGCCGCGACCCTTTAATACAGTTCCTCATGTTGTGGTGACCCCCAACCAGGGGTGGGTTCTAAAATTTTTTACTACCGGCTCTGTGGACGTGGCTTATTTTGTGGGCGTGGCTTGGAGGTCATGTGACTGGGTGGGCATGGCTAGCTGGTCATGTGACCGGGTGGCCATGGCTATCTGTATAGGGACTACTCAGAGGGCTGAAAAAAGTCATTTTTGACTGGTCCTCACACTTATGACCATCCTCACATTTATGCCTGTGCAGCATTCTTAACAACTATGTCACTCATTTCACAACTGCTTCTCTTCACCATGGTGACAAGAACGTAAAATGTGAGGACAGTTGTAAATTTGAGGACTGGTCAAAAGTGCGAGGACCAGTCAAAAATAACTTTTTCAGCCCTCTGAGTAGTCCATGTGCATAAAAGGATACAGCAATAGAGAGTGATGAAGGAAGGGAAGGGAAACTAGAGTAGGAGTGAGGGTAAGAGAGGGAGGAAGAGAGGAGGAGAAGGAGAAAGGAAGAGGAAGTAGGGAGGAGAAGAAGGGGGAGAAGAGAAAGTAAGAAGGAAAGAAAAGAGAGAGGTGGTAGGTTTGAGGAGAAAGATTGCTGTACAATAAAAAAGATGAAAGGGAAGAAAACCAACCCCAAACAAATATAAAGATATTAAGATAAAGAATGAATTGGTAAACTTTAAAGAATAAAAGAGAACAAATATGAATAAATAGCAATAATTAGAAACACACATACAAACATGCAATGTATTTTCTTTGAACAGAGTATTTGGCTGGTTCACAAATTTAAACAGTGTTTAATCATTTCACTTAAATTTACAATTTCTATATTTCCTTTTTGCCATATTTATTCCTCATCTATTTTTTTTACAACCAATATTACCCTTCATCCTCATCTCTAATCTTAACCAAATTCAATTTTTCACTTCTATTCTATATTATACCCCTTCACATTGTCATCTATTTTTATATCCATCCTCACATTGGTTAATTATGTAATTATGTAATACAGTTGTTTAATACAAATTCAATATTTTAATATAAATCTCCATTACCTATATGACGGGCTACCGGAAAGGGATGGACTGAACCTCACAAGAACTGAAAAGAATATATTCCAAAAAATGAGTGACTCATCTTATTAGAAGGGTTTTAAACTAAATTTGAGAGGGGAATAAAGGAAGAAACAGAAGAAGAAGAAGAAGAAGAAGAAGAAGAAGAAGAAGAAGAAGAAGAAGAAGAAGAAGAAGAAGAAGAAGAAGAAGAAGAAGAAAAAAGAAAACACAGTAAAGTAGAGAGTGATGGAAAGAATAGAAAACCCAGATACACAGTAGCAGATATAAGAAACATACCCAAGATACATAAAGGACTCAAATGCCTATACACAAACACTCAAAGTTGAGGGAACAAACAGGGTGAACTTGAAATACTAGTACATAAAGGTAAATATGATATAGTTGCCATTACTGAAACATGGTGGGAGGAAACCTATATCTGGAATGTACTGATGGGAGGATACAAACTATTTAAAAGAAACAGACTGAACAAAAGAGGAGGTGGAGTTGTGTTTTATATATAAAAGTTCACTGCATTTCTACAGATCACTACACCTTCCAGTATGAAAATTTGCGCAAGCCCAAGATTTGAGAGAAAATTTTTACAAAATGTTTTATAGATGGCTTCTAGATCCTAAAACGTTAGCTGGTATGTATCCAAGTTTGCAACCCAAGTGTTGGAGATGTGAGAGTGATGATGCCACGTATTATCATATATGGTGGACATGCAAAAAAATCAAAGCATTTTGGATAAAAATATGGTGGATCATGCAAAATAGTCTTAAAAAGAGGATAAAGTTTACTCCACAGTTGTTCTTGCTGGGTATAATTACAGATTGTACGGTTATAGAGACTAATCTGATTTTAAATTTAATAACCGCAGCAAGACTTTTGGTGGTGCAGTACTGGAAGAAGGAAGACTTGCCTACAATTCAAGAATGGACACTAAAAGTAGCAAATTGAGCAGAGATGGCCAAAATTTCAGCATATTTGAAGGACCAGTCAAATGAAATATATATTTTGGAATGGAGAAGATGGATTGATTATATTCAAAGCAAATATCAGATTAAAAAGTTCCAAATAGCTTACGAATGAATAAAGAGATTCTAGAAAAGTATTTAAATTTAGTCATGTAAAAGGGGAGTTAAAGTACAAGAGGGAGAGAGGAGTCTATAGTTAGTTAGCATATGTTTGTATATGATTGTTAAATGCTATACCCTGTATTTTGCTCTGGGAAGTGGGGGGTGGGAGGGTTGGGGAGGGAGGAGGGAGGTGGGATGGGAAAACATTTGTAAAACTTTCTAAAACTTTTTAATAATAATAAAAAAGAAACCAATATGGCTGCACAAAGATATTTCTGATAAACTGAAAGACAAAAAGGACAAGAACAATAAAAAAAATGGAAAGAGGGGAACATAACTAAGGCAGAATAGCAGCATATAGCTGGAATCTGCAAAGATGAAATCAGAAAAGCTAAGGCTCAGAATGAACAAAGATTTGCAAGAAAAGTCAAAGATAATTTTTTTTAAGTTTCTTTCAACATCTAAATAACAAGAAAAAAGTCAAGGAAACAGTAGGTCCACTAAAGAGAGGACATGGCAAGGAAGTAACAGGCAATGCTTAACTCATTCTTTGCATCAGTTTTCAAGCAAAAATAAACTATAGCTCAACCTACGGAAACCTAACTGTAAAAGATAGACTAGAAAAAAATTAAAATAAGTAAGAAAATGGTTAGAGAACAACTATCTGATCTTGACAAATATAAATCAGTGGGACCTGATCGTTATACCCCAGAGTTCTGAAGGATCTGGCAGATGTTATCTCAGAAACATTGTGCCATATCTTTCAAAAATCCTGGAACACTGGGGAATTAGCTTACTATTGGAAAAGAGCTGATGGGGTTCCCATCTTCAAAAAAAAGGGGGGGAACTGACCCAGGAAACTACAGATCAATCAGCCTAACATCAATACCTGGGAAGATACTGGAAAAGATAATAAAAAAAACCCCCAAAACTGCAAATCTAGAAACAAATAAAGTTATGACTAAAAGCCAGCGCGGGTTTGTTAAAAACAGATCATGCCAAACCAATCTTATTTCATTCTTTGACAAAGTGGCTAAATTAGTAGACCAGTGAAATGCTGTGGAGATAGTATAGTAGAGACTATAGTATATATAGTATAGACTTCAGCATGGCAATCAACAAAGTGGTGTAGGGTCTCCTGCTTGAGCAGGGGTTTGGACTGGGAAACATCCAAGGTCCCTTCCAGCTCTATTCTGAATCTAATATTTATTAAAATTCAGCCCCTGTTTATATTTATTATATCATTGATACATTTAATATATTCCTTTGCTTACCCAATTGGTCAGCTATCTTCCCTTCTGGACATAATTTACAGTCATAGCAGCAGGATAATTTCCCTTCCACTTTTATCTTGCTATGGCCAAGAGGACACTTCTTGTTACAGATGGAAAGAGGTAATGCCTGTTCGTAAATAAAACCAGAATTCACACAAAATTTATTTTTGGCAGATTATTGTTTTCATCAATTATACATATAGAAACTCTTCATATTTAGTCCAAGCATTGATATTGCATTTTCCTGTTTTCTTCTCCTCACTATTGGAGTTTCTATCCCTTAAAAAATAATAAACATAAAATTTATCTGTATAGAATTATAGATAAATGAATGTGTTACAAATGTAGAAACAGATAAGAAAGAATCTTTCCATCATATCCTTTCTTTCACTGATTAGTTCATATTTTATTTTTAGAAAAAAATACAAAATCTGAAAGAAAGAAACAACAAAAGTTTTTAAAAATAGTTAAAAAAGAGAAAGAAGCAGCTCCCAATTTATTTATTTTTTTCAGCAGGATAAGATTTATTGCAAAGTCATCTCTTATTCTAGGATTATCCATTTTTTTAATCATTGAAACTACAGATCATAAATGCATTTTTTTCTTTTTTTCATGCAAAAAGTGTTGTCAGGGGTTTCCAGACAGCTATATATGTCGATATTAAATTTTCTCTAATCAAAGAATTTGATCAACCATTCCCTATTTCAGAGGAGGTTATTAAAAACTTAATTTTAAGGAATTGAAATCATGAAATTAATTTTTTTTTAAAAAATCATTCTATTTTAATAAATTTTGTTTATCTTAAAGTACATACACCTACAAAGTATTTTGCAAATGCCCTTAGAAAGAAATCCTGTATACTAAGATAGCTTAGCATTGGAACTAGAGAAATATTTTGGATATACAAATCTGAAGCTACCTCTTTGATCCCAGTAAAGAACATTTGTAGCTCTGGACTGAAATGAGGGGTGCTTGATGCTCTCTGAACTTGGTACCACAATGATGATGTTATCTAGCTTGATTAATGAAATGTCTGCATTTCATGTCTGCAGAAATGTCTGCAAGCAAACAAACTCAAGAAGCACCAATGACACCCCTCCACACACACATACACATCTCATTGATTTTAGAAGTCTTCAGATCACATTCAAAAGAAAAAATACTCACTCACATGACCATGAGGATGCTCCTATGGTTGTAAGTGTGATCAGTGGTCATATATATTTTTTTCAGTGTCATTGTAATTCAATGAATAGCATATGGACTGCTAAATGCTTCCTTACTCCAAATGTTGCTGTGATTGTGATTGTGTAATCATTTATTCCACAGGTATCAAACTTGCAGCATCCCGTTGCTGTCACATGACGTATAGTGACATTTTTCCCCTTCGTGGAGCTGGGGTGAGTGTGGCCTGCATGTGACGCATCTGGCCTGTGGGCTGCCAGTTTGACAATCCTGATTTAGTCCATCAATCTGTGGAGAATAATTTCAGGAAAAGGGAAAAATGAGACATACCTGGTTAAACATGAGAGGCCAAATGGCTTCCTTGTCAGAAATGGTAAGGAGCTTTTCTGGGAGAGCCAGGGGATTGATCTTTCCAATTTGGATTTTCAGAAAGGACTTATCTGAAAATGTGACCCAACTGAAAATATCAAGTCCAGTTTCTAATTCCCCATTGGGACCAAAAGAAACCTGTTCTCCAGCACTGTTGTTAAAGGAGACTTGTTGCAAAAAAAGGTGGAGTTAAAGGAAGATGACAAAAAAGAGGGGGGAAAACAGGAATGTTATCAGGAATCTTTGAAGGGGATGGGAACATTTCAATTTGATTGACCTAGGCTTAAAGAAAAGTAAGCTATGTTAATATGTTAGTAAATATAGGAAAAAAGATATGGAAGTTTGAATAACATATATATTGTTTGGGAATATTAATATTGCATATAATGGAAGTCAAGGGGGGGAGGGAAGAGGGAGGAGGGGGAGGGTTAGGGTGGGGATGGGAAGGATTTATATATTCTTTTTATATGTATTTTACATTTATGGCTAGGGAGGGGGGGAAAAAGGGGGAAAAATTTGTATTGTTAAAACTTTTTCAATAAAAAAAAAAGAAAGAAAAGTAAGCTCTTCCATTTTGGCTTAGTCAAACTATTTTAAACTGGTAAAAATATATAGTTTTATCAAACACATTTTCAACTCTCAGCTGAAAAACTGTCAGATGAGAATTCCAACAGAAAATCCAGAAAGGGACAGATCTAGGAAATCACTTTGCTTTGATTGAGCATTTCAGAAATGGGGAATTCAGTGTTCTGCCATATAATAGGCAAGATAGAGAATGGTATGTTAAGAGCAGCCAGAATTGTGTTCACACGACATTGGAAGGGTATGGAGATCCCCACAGAAGAAAAGATAATAATGAAAATTTTAGAATGTGCAGAAATGAATAAACTAATATTTCAAATTAAAGAAAAGGAAGACACTGAATATTTTGAGATATGGGATCTGTTCTATCAATGATTAAATAAGAGAAACAGGAGTTAGAATCTCGAGGATGACAAGGAAAAGATTAATTTCACTACTAGGGTTGTTTACTGTAACTTATGAATTTTGATGAATTTTGATTAATGCTATGAGGGAAAAGCACTGTTAATTATCAAGTTACCATTGGAGGGTACTATTATTATGATTATGACGAATATTACTCCAAAGAACTGTAACCAGGCAACACACTGTATATATGGATTTTGAACATATTGCTCTTTTTTATCTACATTATTATTTTTAAAAAAAGATAGAGAGTGGCATGGTGGCCTAGTGGTGAAAACCTTGCATCCCTTTTAGAAGGTTAAGAGTTCAATACTAAGCAGTGAAAACTGTTTTTCCATGAGGGTACAAAGAGAAAATATCTGCTATGAACTCTGTGTGGTGTCAGGAAGGGCATCCGGCCAGTAAACACTCAGGTCCATTCAGTTGCCCCATCTCTACCCTGAATTAAGGGATTACAGGGTCATAACAAGAGACTTAGTGTAGGCAAGGTAGAATTCTCTGAGACAGAATATTCTAGGAGAAGATGGCTTTTACTTCCATCCAGGGGTAATTCCGGGTGTTACTTTTCAGGGAAAAAAATAAACTTGAACTATTCTTCATGCAATTCATTGACAACTTTGTTATTCACTGGAAGTAACACTAAGTATAGTTGCCTTTTGAATCCGTACCTTTGACACCTTTGAATCTTAGTAACTCAAAAATTAAGCTGATGAGGAATAATAATGCTATTCAGTAGTAAAGTAGTTTTCATTTTCTACATATAAAATTGTCAAATATAATGGATTGAATAAGATCCTCTACATACCATTTAAGACATAAAATGAAGTCCGTATGTTACATATTTTTGTGTCTTTATCTAAGCCTTAGATTTATATTCCTTTTTTATTTTCTTTCATATGAAAATATCAACTACTTCTATAAAGTTTTCAAAACTATCTATAAAGAATTCTAACTGTTAAAACAGAACACAACAAAACAAAACAAAACACAAAACCGGTCTCCTATTCTGGTATGTGGTGATTTCCCCAAATTTTGTATTAGCCAACATTACTTGCCAGAGTGACTGGAGGAAGAGCTTCCATCTCCTCTCATTCATTTTTCGTCCCCCTTTGAGTTTGGCAGAGTGCATGGCCTTCAGAGCATGTGCCACAGCATAGACTGCATTATAGATGCTGTAACTGTGTCCATTCATGGTGGTGTCAAAGACAGAATTAGGAAGAGTCTCCAGCTTCTCTTCTCCAGTGCAGATCCTTTCAGCATTCTCATTGGTAATATCTCTGGAGAATGGGCATTCAAATGCATCTTTCCAGAAATCCCTAATAAACCCATTGTCTTTTTCTAAGTTTGGGTTTCTCTTTTGCATAAATTGTTGGAATCCGATCAGCTGCTTTGAGTGAATTGCAAAAGAAAGTATACCATGGAGAAAATCAATGGGCAACGGTCTTTGCATTAGAATGGATGTGAATTCCATCTGGGCTGTCATGATCCACACTTTGGCCGTTCTCTCCTTTGGAATGTTATCATAATTGAAAAAATATATCATTAGTCTCAAAGGCACCAAGCTTGCAATTTCAGCACTTAAAATAACTGCAATGACTGTACTCTCCATGATCACTTTGAGTATTTTACCTGCATTTTCTATATACTCAGCAGCTGCATTACTGTACATTATCAGGGGAAGACATTCTATAAAGTCAAAGCAGATTCCTCTCTCTGAAAACATGGAAATTCTCTTTTGAATGAATCTGTCCCTATCTTCCTCATACATAGAAACTAACCCAACCCAGGTCCATCCAAAATGCAACAATAAGTGAAGTATTCCATTAAATTGGTGGTTGTCATCCAGGAACATCCATTTGACAAATGTTGCTGTTTCAGCATTCACCAATGGAGCTGATCCATATATGATGATATGTGATCTAAATGGAGAAAGTCAGAAGAATATAGGCATAAAGGGTCTCTTCCATAACAACAACAACAACAACAATAACCAATGCATGTTTATTTATTTAATCCAATTTCTGGGTTTGAGTGGGATAGAAAAACAGTGTGCCTAAAAATTAGTTTTACATGACGTCTGCAATTTTGCTGATCAAATTTGCTGATTGCTTACTCATGGTTTTGTTCAAATTTTCATTTCAGTGACCCAACTTTTGAATATAATAAATAGATGGTGAACTGCTCATATTGATCCCTTTTTTGTCTCACCTGGGGAAAATTGTAGTTGCACAGAGAGGTTGCCATGTTGAGACAGGTGTTACTATGGAGTCCTCCAATGACAACTACTGTGTTGGTCTGGTCATTGCATTTGTAGTTGGGTATAAATTCGTCTTTTGTAGATAGAAATTCCATTGCTAAATGATAAGTTGTACTTTCCATATTGTAGTCACTAGCAATATAGAAACCAAGGCTAACATTGGGTAAAATCCCAGAATATTCATTGATTTCCTTTACAGCAAATGCAAGAGCCAAAGTATGCTGGTAATTATGAGTGACGAACCTTCAGGGAAAGAAATAAACTATGCCAATATATTTCTGTTTCAAAGTTGGTCAGCTGTTTTATACATATGTATTCATGAAGATATAAATTGGTGCTTATTGTTTGTTCTGGACATCTGGAATTTTGTCACTATCAAATAATACCCCTAGATTGTATCAACTAGAAAGCACCAA
>WNWU01012198.1:0-11135 GCA_012654045.1 Ptyas mucosa
TTGTTTTATTAACTGCTGTAATTATAAATGGAGATTAATTCTGTTGAATTAGATGGAATAAGAAGAAAGAAGACTTGCTTTCCTTTTATCTACTTGTTTAATGATTATGATTATGATAAGTGTGAAATGGAGTTTAATTTAGAGAATTTGAGCTGTATTTTATCTTGTATTTGCTCTGGGAAGTCGGGGTGGTGGTGGTTGGGGAGGGGGGAGAAAATGTATGTAAAACTTTTAAAACTTTTTCAATTTTTTTTCAAAAAAAAAGAGGAGGAGGTATTAATAGAGGAATTAATAGAGAAGTTCCATTGGAAGACAGTAAAGCGTCTCCCCTACAACTACAGCAATCACATCGCTCACTACAAACACATCAGGTTGTGCTTAGAATCCATATGAACAGAATTAATTATGGACGCTGGGTTACCAGGAGTGCTACACTAAATTCCCTAAGCCAGCTTCTTCACTGTCACTGGGGGTAGATTGATCTCCGTGCTGTGGAATGGCTTCCTGAGGCCCCAAATTGGAAGCTAATTCTTCTGTCTTTCAAACAGCCGACCATACCACTGATGCTATTCAAGATGAAGGCACATGTAGCCTCCTTTCAAATCTTTCCTGTCAGAGTTTTCTGTGAGGAAAGGGTTAAGCCCTTAATTGTTAACATGTGAGCTCCCAAAGTTGCTGTCTCTTCCGCATTCTCAACCTTGGAAAAGAGAGAGGAAGAAAGCGGGAATAAGCCAGCCTTGTCCAGCGAAGATGCACTTAACAGCACAGAAACCGGTCTCATTAATGCCTTTGGCGCTCTCCCAAGGAAAGAACAAGATAACATTCTATTCAAACTAGAAAATTTAAAGAAATCCTTATTGGACATAATCAACACAGCTGAACCGCTTTTTGATCTGCTTTCCCCTATAATCGAGCCTCTTACTTCTCCTCCAGGGGGCAAGGATTTGCATGAGAGCATGGAAAACAGAAGCCAAGATACACAGGGGGCATTAGAGGCCCCAGTAGAGAAGGAGATGTTAGCATCCTTATGTGATCATCCTATGACACCTTTACCACCACATCAAGAAATTGAGAAAGGACCTGCGTCAGTGTCATCAGCTCAAAGCCAAATGGAGCACGACCGAATAACCCCCTGCTCTACACCTAGAGAAGAGGCTTCAGAATGGCAAGCCTTGTTAGCTGGTGCTAAATCCTCTTACCCTGAACAATTTTACCAGGAGCCGACACAGAATTTAGATGGGGCACCTCTCCTTTTAGAGAAGGCCAATTTCAGGCATGATGACATCTCAAGCCATTGCAACAACCATACAGCTTCCCTTTGTATAAACCAAATTTCCTGATGAGCTGCAAAAGAGGATCCTCTCTCCATCATAACCTGGAATATAGCTGGGTGGCCTGTTCCATCAAAAGACCAACTGTTTTTTGATTATATATCACAATTTGATATTCTCTTTTTGCAGGAAACCTGGGCCTCCACAGAGATACAATTAGATGGATATTGGGTTAACTCTATCCCATCTTTCCCAAGTAAAGTGGGGGCAAGAGCTAAAAGGGGTATTGTAACATTAGTGAATACATCCTTGCAATTTAAATGTGTATCACTGCCATCCCTGCAGCCATGGGTTGTGATGACCTTACTCTTATTTAAACAGATGGAGATTTTGCTCTTTAATATCTACATTCCCCCAATCAATAAGACTAATTTGATCAACAAGATTTGGGATGGCATGGAAGATTTTATCCTGAGCTGCTTAGATAAATACCCTTCAGCAGCAATAATTATTGGGGGGGACTTAAACGCTAGGTTGGGCCCAAACGATCAAGCATTATTTAATCAATTTAAGATCCTTTATGATGAGAATGTACCAGGAGAACCCCTGCATCCCAGACAATTTAAAGACACTAAGGCAAATCGGGCAGGACTGTGTGTAAGACAGATGACTGAATGCTTGGACCTTTGTATCCTGAACGGTTCCACCTGGGGGGGACTATCCAGCAGACTATACTTATCGGGGAGCAGGAAGAAAATCCACAGTCGATTACTGGATAATATCATACGACCTCCTGAAGTTCTTGCAGAAGATGGAGGTAGACTCGTGCCTGGAAAGCGATCACAATTGACTTATCCTTACTCTTACATTACATCAGAAATTATTAAGGGTTGGCTCAATCTATCTACCCAGATTAGAGAGCCAAAATACCCAGGTAAAAATTAAATGGACCGAAAAAAATGCAAAAGGAGTCACTAAATGGATGCAAGCTCCAGAAACCATAGAATTACATGCATCTCTACTAAGAAATAAGTTTGAAGGACCATACTTAGAGGAGTTTGAAACTTTAATCTCAAATTTGAAGTCGGTTCTCACTAAGAGAATACGAGCTTACTCCAAAAAGCCAGTTTTAAAGAACAAAAAATGGTTTGATAGAGATTGCATGCAATTAAAAAATATATAATAAGGAATACAGAATAAGTAAAAATGACCCTTCTGAGGATCACACTCACTCCTTAAAACAGTTGAAAGCACAATATAAGACCCTCCTAAAAGAAAAGAAAAGTGCGGCTTTGAAGGAGTCTTGGCAGAGATTAATTACATCAGTCAGGACAAAAAATACATCCCTCTTTTGGTACATCACCAGAGGATTTAAGAAATCCCCCCTACCCCCAACTAATCAGGTACCGATTCAGGCCTGGGAAGAATATTTTAGAGACCTATATACAGACCCCGACTATGTAAGTAAGGAGAGCCAAATTAGTTTGGACCAAACTGCTTACTGGCCCCCTATAACACCAGAAGAAGTATCCTGGCTGATCGAAGCCCTCAAGACTAATAAGGCACCTGGTGCTGATAATGTCCTCCCAGAAATAATCAAAAAGAACACCAGTTGGTGGGCCCCACTTTTAGCATCACTGTTTACATTTATAGATAAAACGGGCCATATGCCAAGAGATTGGGGATTAGCAATTATTATACCAATCTATAAAAAGGGTAATAGAAATGATTCAGGAAATTATAGACCCATTAGCCTTTTGAGTGTTATTAGTAAATTGTATGCTAAACACCTAAACTATAAACTCCAGGATTGGCTAATTTCAGGAGAGATAATCAAGGATGAACAAGCCGGTTTTAGAGAAGGAAGATCTACGGTAGATCATATCCTGATACTTCACCATCGGGTGCAAAAATATACCCACAAAAGAAATCCTCCCTCTACATGGCTTTCCTTGATTTTAAGCAGGCCTTTGATTCAGTATCCAGGAACACACTATGGGAGAAATTAGAATCCACCACAATCGATAAACATCTCCTTTTTCTCATACAAAAATTGTATGCCAATTCCACCTTGAAAGTGAGGTGTAATCCACAAGGGACTTTAACTGGTCCACTAAGGGTTCAAAAAGGGGTACGGCAAGGCTGCATCCTGTCCCCCTCCCTTTTTAATTTCTATATTAACCCCCTGATTGATCTCTTACAGAACCCTGACCCTACATCCTCCTAACATAGCACAATGCAAAATCCCGATTCACCTTTATGCCGACGATGCTGCTATAATTTCACAAACGCCCATAGGACTGAAGAGAGCAATTAGGGCAACACTTGGCTTCTGTAGATAGAACAAATTGGTCCTTAATTTTGATAAATAATTTTTTTTAGTTTTTGCTAAAAGACCCAGACAATACTCTTGGAAAATTGAAGGACACAGATTGGAACAGGTTAGAACATTTAGATATCTTGGGGTGGTCTTCCACTCACAAGGGACATGGAAGGCACACCTGGAGCAATCATTGCAAGCAGCCAATAGGTCCTCAAATGCAATTAAACACTTCTTTTATACAGGCGGAGGTCAGTTAGTACCTGCTGCCTTAAAACTTTTTGAGGCCAAAACATTGGCACAAATTCTTTATGGGGCACAAACAGGAATCCTGGCAAAGAAAAACTTGCTAGAAACTATACAAACCAAATTCCTGCAAGCCATCTTAGCTGCACCCAATGGAACTCCAAATACCCAGATAAGAATTGAGACAGGTATGCCTCAAATTCAGGTAAGAGCCTGGAAAATGATGATCATTTATTGGCTGAAAATTCATTACTTTCCAGAGAGACTGTCCCCGCTAGTGCTGACTGACAACTTCCCCTCCCCTGGAAACAGGCGATAGATCACAAGCTGGGCTCTTATGTGCTTTCATCTGTATTCCTAATGTCCCTCGACTTTGACAAAGCAAAGCAAGTAGTAATCGACAGAATGAAGGACATGGAGTTCCAAGAAGAACTAAATAGGTTGCCTCTCCACAGTAGGGACAGAATCAAGCAGGGTGTGTGGGAATCAGCAGGATATTTAAATGATCTGATCTTCCCAAAACAAAGAATAGCTTTCTTCAGAGGCAGATTTAATATTCTTCCCTCAGCACTTCTCCAGGGCAGGTACAAGAGAACACTAATAGTAGAACGGGTATGTATATGTGGAAAGGGAGAAGTCAAAAATATCTCACATGTTTTATTGTACTGTGAGTTATACAGAGTATGTAGGTCAATATACATTCTCCTCTTATTAGAGAGATTGCCAGGGAGGACAGAGGACTTTTATATAGGCTTTCTCCTCCAAGACTCTAATCCGGCTATCACACGTGCAGTGGCAAAATTTTGTGTCGCTGGATTATCCACAAGAAAAAAATTGGTTACCGAATTATAATATCAACTGGTGCCAATATTTTGAGATCTATAATGATACATTTACCCACATACTTACAAGCATGTAAATTAGGATTGAGATCATGTATTTTTATAACAGAGATGTTATTCACAATTAATGTCAGAAGTAATTTTAATTCATTGTATGTCTATTGCTGGTCGATGACTGTAATAAAGTTTTATTCTATTCTGAATATAATCAAACATAAAATAAATCTGATAAATCAAAAAGAAATAGCCCAGAAAATAAAGATGGCAAAACAAAACTATTTTGAATTTGCAAACAAAACAGGCAGATGATTGGCATATAAACTGAAAAAAGAAAAAGATAAAAGAATGATATACCAATTCATAGACGAAAAGGGGGTAATTCAATATAGTAGAGAAGCTAAAAAGGAAATTATTCAGACATTCTTTTCAAACTTATACAAACAAGAAGAAATAGAGGAGGAAAAAGTAAAACAGTATATAGAAAGATCAGAAATAGCAATAATCACAGAAGAACAAAAGAGAAATATTAAATGGACTGATAACTAAACTTGAATTTGAATTGCCACTGAAAAACAAAAAAACACTGGTGCCAGACGGGCTACCGGTTGAACTATATAAAAGCCTACAGGAAATATTGGGAGAAACCATGTTAGAAATATATAATGAGGCTTTGGAAAAAGCAAAAATCCCGACAACCTGGACAGAGGCAATAATTACTATTATACCCAAAGAAGATATGGACCACCAGTTAATACAAAATTATAGACCAATCTCCTTGCTAAATACAGATTACAAAATACTTGCAGTAATTATAGCTGAAAGAATTTAAAAAGTATTAAATAACCATATACACTCGGACCAAAATGGATTTCTGCCAAGCCGACAAATCAAGAATAACATGAGAATAATAATAAATACATTAGAGTTTTACAAATCACACCCGGAAAAACAAACTTTACTGGTTTTCCTTGATGCCCAAAACGCATTCGATAATCTAAATTGGAAATTTTTAATGGAGCAACTAAAATTTATGTAATTTGGGACAAAATTTGAAAAAATCATAGGGGAAATCTATACAAAACAAATGGCAAGAGTAATTATGAATGATGACACCACAGACCATATTTGGCATAACAAAAGGGGTTAGACAGGGATGTCCACTCTCTCCACTATTGTATATTTTAACGTTGGAGATCCTTTTAAAAAAGGTCAGGGAAGACCAAAAAACTAGATAAGGAAAGAAGAATACATGGTTCAGGCCTTTGCTGACGATCTTGTGTTTATAGTAGAAGACCACTAGAGTCAGCACCAAAACTGTTTAAGAAATTGGAAGAATTCGGAGAAGTAGTGGGACTAAAGATTAATATAAATAAATCAAAATTAATAACAAAAAATCTCACAAAGGAACAGGAAAAAGAGTTGGAAAACATGCAAATTCAAACAACTAAGAAAATAAAATATCTAGGGATTTGGTTATCGGCAAGAAGTTCATCAATTAAAGAAGACAATTATGATAAATTAGTTACACAGATAAAGAAAGATTTAGACAATTGGAGAAATTTACAGATATCACTAATGGGAAGGATCTCCACCATTAAAATGAATATTTTACCAAAACTTTTATTTTTATTTCAGGTTATACTAATAAAATTGGGAAAAAAAGTTTTTTGAAACATTGAATAAAGTAACATCCAAATTTATATGGCAGGGGAAGTGCCCACGAATTCAACTTAAATTATTACAGGACACAAAGGACAGAGGAGGAACAGCACTCCCAGAATGGGAAATATATTATCAAGTAGCTGGCTTAACTTGGTTAAAAGAATGGATGGAACTAAAAAATAATAGAATATTAACAATTGAAGGGCATGAAATACAAGTGGTTGGTATGCATTCCTCTGGGATGGAAAACACAAAACACACAGCTATTTTAAAAGACATATAATAAGGAATGGTCTACTACAAATTTGGTTCAAAATTAAAAAGCAGCACTATACAAAAATACCTGTCTGGATCTCACCATTAGAAGCAGTAAGACATCCAAATTTAATGGAATTAAATAAAGTAATAAGGTATAAAGATCTAATAGAACAACAAGGAAAATTGAAACCAAAACAAGAATTGGAATTGGACCTAAATAGAGAAATTGATTGGTGGATGTACACACAAATCCAATCTAAATATAAATATAAATTTAAAAAAATATATAAAGAAGATACAAAAACATACAAAATACAAAGAGAGAAACACGAATTAGACAAAATTATATTAGGATCAGAAGAGAAGCTACCGTATATACTCGCGTATAAGCCGACCCGCATATAAGCTGACCCCCCAATTTTACCCCCCCAAAACTGGGAAAACTTGGTGACTCGCGTATAAGCCGGGGGTGGGAAATGCAGCAGCTACTGGTAAATTTCAAAATATGAAATTACCACCACCATAATCCTGGGAGGTGCGCTTGCAGCTTGGCTAGCCGGCCGGCCAAGGGGCCGGGAAAAGAGGAGGGGGCTTCCCCGGAGGCGCGCATGCTCCAGCTCGGCTCCGTGCCACCCCGCCGAAGGCTCGCCCGGATCGGGGAGGCGCCGTGACAGGGGAGGCAGCCGCAACAGCAACCACACCACCATGACGGGGCTGAACTGAAGCGGCGGCGAGAGAGGAGGGAGAACGCTCTGCATACCCTCCTCCAGCCCATCCCTGGTAGAGCTGGGCTGGGCAGGGCTGGCACTGCGCATCGCGGGGCTCCTTCCCAGCTGAGCCCACGTGATCACTCGGGCACCAGAGCCCGGCACCGAGGCTGGGGTGGCGTGTAAATGTGCAGGAGGAGGAAGCTGAAGAGTAGGACAACGAGCCCCCCAGGCTGTCCAACACCTTTCTAATGTTACATTTCCTCATGGTCTCTCCGGCGGCGCACCCTTTTCTTCTTCCTCCCCCTCCCCCTCTTCCTCCTCTTCCTTCTCCCCCTCTCCACCCCCCTCTTGCCGTGGCTCCTATTCCCACCTGGCCACACAACTCATCCAGACGAGCAGAGAAAGGGAAGGAGCAGGCTGGCAGGGCAAAGGGTCCCGCTGCAAAGGGAGGGGGAAGCAAAGGGAAGGACGCCTCGAAGTCTCGGCTTTTTTCCCCTCCTGCTTTGCTTTCTTCATCCAACCATTATCATCCCCCTTCCTCAGTCTGGGCACAGGGTAGGAAAGCAAGGCGCGAGGGGGAGGAAGAGGTTGCTCAAGGCAGACGCGGAGGGGAATGCACGAAGTAAATAAATCTAGCGGCGAGATTAACGTAGCGCGGCGGCAGCTTCTTTTGGCGGCTCGCCACGCCAGCGCGCTTCCACGCCACACTCAAGCGAGCAGCCCAGAAGTGACAGCTACGACCGCCTCAACGTCCCACCCCCTTTTTCACTTAATGGGAGTAGAAGCGACTATCCATCATCTCGCCAGGTGCCCACCACAGTCTCTCTTTCTCTCCCCGGCGCAGCTGCAATTCCCCGCTGCCTGGTGGTTGCATTGGCTGGCTGCTTGGCCGGACCGGCCGCCCTGCTTCACCGGCAATGCTGCCCCTCAGCGAGATTCCTGCTCCGGGAGTGTCACCAGCGGCGCTTCACAGGGACTTTGCTGCCGCCAGCTGTCACATGCCCCCTAACCCCATCCTCCTGCAAAGGCTATGCCAGCAGCTGCTGCTACTGCCACTGCCGCCTCCTTCTCCTCTTCGCCTCACAACACAGAAAGGTGATCCCACTGTGAAGCGGCGGCAGCAACACCGTCTTCCTCCTTCCCCACCAACCCCTGTGGGTAGATATCGCTGTTGGCATGGATCACCCGAAACTCCCCCGCCCCCCCCGCATCCATAACAAGAAAAGACAGCAACATCCGGGTGTTTGCAGGAAGGCCTTGGACCGTGCATGCTCCGCCTCAGTCGCTTCTGCTTTCGCTGTTGTCTCCCTAAACTGCTGGTAGTGGCAAAGCAGAAGCGTCCAAGGCCTTCCTGCTGACCCAGGCGAGCCTTCGACACTCAGTCTTCGGCACTCTTCCCAAAAGAAACTTTGGGAAACTCTCGCCCCATTCTTTTTCAGCGAACGCTTCCCCTCTCGCTGCCCCCGCCCGCTGCCTTCTCTTGTTTCGGTCAGGGTACCGGGCAAGAAAGAACGGGGCAAGAAAAAAGGGTGACTTTGGATGTTGCTGGGAGTTGTTGGGAGTTGCTCCGAGTGCGGAGTTAGCATCTCCCTTGTTCCTCCAGCGGAGGCTCTCACCCTTTCTCAGCTTTCTCGCCTGTTAAAACTTTGGAAAACGTTTTTCTCACCCCATTCTTTTTCAGCGAATGCTTCCCCTCCGTGCTCGGAGCAACTCCCAGCAACTCCCAGCAACATCCAAAGTCACCCTTTTTTCTCGCCCCGTTCTTTCTCGCCCGGTACCCTGACCGAAACAAGAGAAGGCAGCAGGCGGGGGCAGCGAGAGGGGAAGCATTCGCTGAAAAAGAAACTTTGAGAAACTCTCGCCCCGTTCTTTTTCAGCGAACGCTTCCCCTCTGCGCTCGGAGCAACTCCCAGCAACTCCCAGCAACATCCAAAGTCACCCTTTTTTCTCGCCCCGTTCTTTCTCGCCCGGTACCTGACCGAAACAAGAGAAGGCAGCAGGCAGGGTTAGGGTTAGGGGAAGCGTTCGCTGAAAAAGAAACTTTGGCAAACTTTTTTCTCACCCCTTTTTTTTCTCCTCCCTTTCCTCGCCTGGAACGGCTGGTGGGTGAGGCTGCTCCGGTTGCCCTGAGGTTGCCTGAAGCGTTCCTTTCTGAGGGGCTTCTCGGAAGCGGGGAGCTGAAGCGGAAAGTTCCATTCCGATGTGGGAGAGGGAGAGGGGCGCAGGTCCCCCACCCCACCTCAACTACCCGCTTCCCTCCCTGGGCACTTGCCATGGGCCACGCATGACCATGGTGTCGCTCGGCTCCCGCTTGCCTGGCAGCAGCTGCTTCTGCTCTTCTTCGTCGCCTGGCACCGACTCCTCTTGAGCACTGAAGCCGGAGCCG
This sequence comes from Ptyas mucosa, assembly GCA_012654045.1. Classification (NCBI taxonomy): domain Eukaryota; kingdom Metazoa; phylum Chordata; class Lepidosauria; order Squamata; family Colubridae; genus Ptyas; species Ptyas mucosa. The sequence goes on from WNWU01012198.1 coordinate 9,696, forward strand.
CGGCTATGACCGAGGCCAAATTCGGTGAGTGGTGCACTCCAGCCGTGGCGGGTGGGCGGCCAAAGTGCCCCCGGCATGGCTGGCTGCTCGCTCGCTCGCCGGCAGTGCCTTCTGCTCCTCTTTTGCCCCTCAGCGGCTCCCAGCAACTCCCAGCAACATGCCGCGGCAGCGCTTTGGCTTCCGCTCCTTAGGCACCGGCCGCCTCTCTACTCAGTTGCTGGGAGCCGCTGAGGGGCAAAAGAGGAGCAGAAGGCACTGCCAGCACAAGCCTCCCTGACCCCTACAGCCAAAAAGGGGTGCAGGGGAGGGGCGCCGCACCCCCCACACCCCATTTTGACTTTAGCAAGCGTCCCTGCAACTGCGGGAGCCAAAACGGTTGCAGGGAAAAGGTCATTTTTTCCGGGACCCACGTATAAGCCAAGGGGGCGTTTTTCAGCCTGAAAAATGGGCTGAAAAACTCGGCTTATACGTGAGTATATACGGTAATTAGCAAAATTTATAAATTTCTACTACCATATAAAATGGAGGAAGAGATAGTGAAGAACACAATGATTAAATGGGCGCAAAAGTTTAATTATACAATAGATCTGGAGGGATGGGAAACAATGTGGCAAGTAAATGCAAAATTAACACTATCGGCGGCATACAAGGAAAACCAGTTGAAGATGTTTTATAGATGGCATTTGCCACTGACAAGACTTGCCAATATGTACCTGAACAATAGGTCAACATGTTGAAAATGCAAAAAAGTCCCAAGGAACATATTACCATCTATGGTGGACGTGCCTGGCAGCAAAAAAAATTTGGGCAAATATTAAGAAGTGGATAGAACAAATAACAGACCAACAAATAGAAAGAAAACCAGAAACATTCCTGTTAGGAATTTTTACAAGACCATATTCCAAGGAAATAAAATATTTGATGCTACACATCTTAACAGCAGCACGAATAGTATATGCAAAAAACTGGAAACAGGAAAGAACTCCAACTGAGGAAGAATTGATAGATAAGATTTTAGAATGTGCTGAGATGGACAGATTAACAAAAGAAATTAAAGAAAAAGGGACAGACTATTATAGAAAATGGAATAAATGATATAAATGGCTTAAGGCTAGAAATAAAGAATAATAACTATCAGGGGAGAAAATTAAAAGTACAATATATATATATATAACAAATGTATGGAGTGGAATAAAGATGTATATAACAAGAATATAGAAATGTATAATATTAAAGATATAATTAAAATATGTAGATAATAATTGCAGGGAAATGTACAAAGTTAAGCTTGTTAAAGCTAAAAAACAGATTTTTTTAGGGGGGAAAGACAATGGGGGGAAAAAGAAGAAGAAGAAGGAGAAGGAGGAGGAGGAGGAGGAGGAGGAGGAGGAGGAGAAGAAGAAGAAGAAGAAGAAGAAGAAGAAGAAGAAGAAGAAGAAG
>WNWU01012207.1:1422-11422 GCA_012654045.1 Ptyas mucosa
AAAAGTTTAGTAGTGGCAGTTTGAATTTTAGCAGCTTGGCTTCTCACTCAGTTTCTTCTGGCAGATAACGTCCCCTAGGTTTCAGTTTCAGTTTAGTTTATTTAATTTGTATACCGCCCTCCTCCCGAAGGACTCACGGCGGTGAACAGCCATAAATAAAACATACAAGTATAACATTTAAAAGCCAATTAAAATCCAATTAAATAAATTTGGCCGTAAAAATATTTAAAACCCCAATAGATTAAAACGAATTAAAATTTATAACATTTTTTAAAAAAGGGGAATCAGGCCAGGCCTGCCTGGCAAAATAAAAGGGTCTTAAGAGCGCGGCGGAAGGTGCATAGGTCTGGGATCCTCCGAATCTCCGGGGGGAGCTCATTCCAGATAGTAGGTGCCCCCACAGAGAAGGCTCTCCCCCTGGGGGCCACCAGTCGACATTGTTTGGCCGACGGCACCCAGAGGAGGCCCTCTCTATGAGAGCGTACTGGCCAGTGGGAGGCCACTGGTGGCAGTAGGCGGTCTCGGAAATAGTAAATAGGTGATGGAGGAAGGGGGGACATTCCTGTGATTTGAAGCAGCTGGGATGGATGGCTGATTTGGAAGATGGCCAATGAGACACTGGGGGTTTGAGGAACGGAAAGGGAGGGGTTTGGGATCAAAGAGTCAGTTTTGGCTGCATATGAGTTCAGGACAGATCGTTATTTTTTCAATAAATGGAAGATTTCATTAAAGACTTTGCGTTTGAGAATGAAATTTATTTGAGATAACGTCGGAACCTGACAGTACGTATGCATCTTGCTTCTGCCATACCATAAGAATGCATGCCATCCCAATTGTAAATCATGTCCTTCCAAGGTTAATAGACCAAGGCAAATTATTAAAGGAGAAAATTCCTCAACAGAAGTTGGAAGAATCTCATCTAGATCAGCCACACTGTTCTTCAGTCTTTTGTAGTTGCTTCATCGGTTGGGCTGTCACAGCCTCGGTCAGGCATGCAAGGGCCATCTTTTTCTCCTTGCCAGTTGAGAGCTTCCTCTGGATCAAACAAGAAGTTTGCGGTCTCCTTGTAATCGTCAGAGTGTCCTCTCTGTCTTCATCAACCCCTTCAGGGTGACCTGGGTCCCGAAGGACCTCCTGGCAGGCAGAATTTGGTGGGTTTTTACAGAGCCCCATAAAACTGCACTGTATCACTGCGACCACCGCCCCCCCCCCCCCCCCGCCAATACTGGTTTCTTTAGAGAGCTGTTGTTTTTCTTCTTCATTGGTATTGTGCTAGATTGGGTTTTTATAATTTCAGTTTTCAAAATTCCCCAAGCTTCTTGGGTTGTTTTCTCCTTGAGGATTCTCATTTATGGAATCCTTCCCAAACTCTAAGTTTATTGAAATCAGCTCTCTTAAAGTCCAAGACTCTAATTTGACTTTGTTCTGTTGCTTGTGCTTGCATAATGTTGAATTCCAATATTGCATGATCACTCCCCCCCAAGGTTCCTGTAGCTTCAACACCTATCATTTCATCTCTGTTAGTGAGAATTAAGTCCAATATGGCTGATCCCCTAGTTCCCTTCTCTACTTTTTGGGAGACAAAGTTGTCTGCTAGGTTTGTCAGGAACCTGTTTGATCTTCCAATTGCTGCAGAGTTTGTCTCCCAGTTGATGTTAGGGTAGTTAAAGTCCCCCATTACTATTGTGATGTGCTTCCTATATACCCGTGGTGGCAAACCTATGGCACGCGCGCTGTCGCCCCAGCACAGATGAAACGCTGCCGGACATGCACCGAAACAAGTGATGGGCAGAACAGGGCTCTGATATGTGGATGCGGTTTCGTTTTGCGCCTCCCGTTTAAGTTGATAGACAGCCAGAGGCCTGTTTGCGAATGGTCCCTGCTCCTTTCCTTCTATTTTGAAAAACTCTCCCTGGCCTTTTGCTTTTTCCACCCTCGATTCCCTCCGGTAGTTGTCATTTGCTTGCCTTCTTTCAAAAATTACACAGATTCACAAGCAAATAACCTGTGCATTGATGAGACCTAATTGCAAAGAATGTTGTGTGTGTGTGTGTAAGACTAGACTAGAGGGATCTTGCACACCGCTCTCTATCTCTGCAGCAATAACGGATCCCTCACTGCCCACCTCCTTGCCCCATGCTTGGTCCCCTTGGTGTGTTCTTTTCCTGTGGCAGGATTGTCTCAGATCATGTGCAGAGTGCCTTCAGGTGCAGAGTGCCTTTCAAATCAACCCATGCAAATTTTCAGCCCTCACCAGAGCAATAGAAATGAGAGAAGGAGAGGAGGACTCTTTAGCTTTGCCCCTCCTTGGTCCAGCTCCCTCCCACCCTCCTGTGCCATGGCGATCCTTCACACTCACCCCGCTTCCCTGACGCATTCCTACGAGGACCACTCCCCCGTCTCCTTTCGGGAGCCCGCCTGATCTCCCTTCTAAGGCTAGCTGGGCTCTGCTGCCTCCTCTTACCCTCCCCCCACTCCCCACACTAGTGGTGGCAGCAGGTAAAGGGAGATGGGCTGCCCTGGGACTTTGGCAGGGTGTCCGGAAAAGATCTGGCCTGGGGAAAGGAGGGGAGGGTGGCGGTGGGAACCCTGCAGATGCTGAGACCTTCCCTCGCCAGAAGGACTTGGCTGACCCGGTGCAGGGACGAGGACGGCGGAGCCATCTTGGGGGTGGTGTGTGTGTGTGTGTGAGAGAGAGAGAGAGAGAGAGACTGTGTGTGTGTGCGTGTGCGTGTGCGAGAGAGGCTCAGCTTGCTTCCCTTCTCCTAAATTTGCAATCACTCTCAAAAGTTCAGTTTGTCCTCCAATTGCCTGAGTAGATTCTTCTAAGAAGAGTTCACTGGCTTTGTTGGGGTTTGAGAGAGAAAGAGAAAGAGAGGGGGGAGAAAGAGCGAAAGAGAGAAAGAGAGGGAAAGAGAGAGGGGGGAAAGAGAAATTAAATTAAATTTAATTTAATTTAATTAATTAAATTTATATGCCACCCCTCTCCGAAGACTCAGATGGAGGGAAAGAGAGAAATAATATTACAAAACGTAATATTTCAAAAGCAGAAAAAAAATGAAGGGGCATCAAAGTGCATTTATCACATTTTTCTTAGAACAATTAGCTGAACTCTGCCTTGTTTATCATTATTTTAGGTAAAACCTCATTATTCAGGTTAAATTGCCATGTTCGCACTTTGCGATAAATAAGTGGGTTTTGGGTTGCAGTTTCAGCACTCGGTCTCTAAAAGGTTCGCCACCACTGCTATATACCTTAGTTAACTGACTAGCAAAAAGGTCATCTATTTCCTCTGTTTGGTTGGCCTATAGTATACACCTATGGCAATATCATTTCCCCCCCTTTTACATTGACCCAAATGCATTCAAGACAGTTTTCATCATTGTTGTGCTCTATTTCTGTAGAGATGTAGTTATTTCTTATACAGTATATAGTGCAACTCCACCTCCTCTTTTGTTTGGTCTGTTTCTTTTAAATAATTTAAATCCCTCTAGCTCAGGGGTGTCAAACTCAAGGCCCATGGGCCGGATGTGGCCCATGGGGTGCTTAGATCTGGCCCGCAGGACCGCCCTGGAAACAGTGAAGGACCAACCCATGGTGCCTCTGCCAGCAAAAACAGAGCTCCGTTTTCAGCTGTGACAGCCTCCTGCAACCCACACATGGCCCTCATGAGCTCCATTTTTGCTCACAGAGTGCTCGGGCCACCACAGGCACTCCCAACATGAGTGACGTTGAGGTGGCCATGCCCCCTGGCCATGCCCACTCCCCTCCCCAAGGTCAAACACAACCCTGACGCAGCCCTCAATGAAATCGAGTTTAACACCCCTACATAACCTGTATGGTGCCTGACTTCCCCTACTTCCTTACCTCCTGTTTGATTAGTGCACTTGGTATGGCACTCACTATTAAAAGCCTGATTTTGCTTGACAGCAAGGTCAAGTCAATTCTTACCTGCACAAACATCTATGTTACATGCACTGATAACTGTCAGAGTATATTCATCAACTGGAATAGGACATGGTAACAAGGTCAGCCAATGAATAGGCATAGCAACAAAGTCAGCCAATTGGGAGCTGAGACAGACTAGAGCCAGGGCATGTCTTAGTCTGCAGCTTCTGAGTCTGTAAAGAGAAACTGAAACCAGTGTGTGTGAACTTGTCTGCTGATCTGAGCTGAAATGAAACTGTGAATCTGCTGCTGGTATTGTAAACTTACTTCATGTATTATTGTGTAAATAAAGAAGTTAATGACTCCTGCTGCATCAGTTTATCTGTGTGTGCTTCTGGATTTGTTTTTTGCAACAAACTCTGACAATAACCCTATTAGTTTTGGATTGCTGGGGAAAGAAATGTTCTATATCAATTAACTCACTTTCCCCGTTGTTTAGTTTAAATGTTTCTCCAGAAAATCTGTGAATTTAATGCCAAATAACTCAGTCCCTTTCTTTGATGGATGCAAACCATCTCTTTTGTACAGTTTTTCGTTGGACCAGCTGCAAACATCATGACTAATATAATCAAAGCCTTCCCCTTTATACCACTCCTTCAGCCACACATTTAACTCCACTATACGCTGGCCTTTTCCTTTTTTCCCCCTTATAAACTGGTAAAACCTCTGAAAAAGTAAGCCTACAGCCTATCCTAAGTTCCTGCCCCAAGCTCTGGAAATCATTCTGCACAGAGAGTACACCTTTTTAGGATAGATCATTTGTGCCAAGATGTATAATAGCATCAACATCACAGTCCTTACTGACATTCTTGACTATCTTAAAAATACACCTCTTGTCTCTGCTGGCAGTAGCACCTGGCAGACACCTGACCTCTTTCAAAACCTCTTTATCCTTTCCTAAATTTACATCCCTTACCATTGAATCACCAAACAGAAAGTGGCTTCTCTTGTGGAAGATATCTTCCACAATCTATTAACTATTATGACATAGATTAACTGCATCAGTCAAGACAAAAAATACATCCCGTCACCTTGAAAGTGTCTTTCCCGCCACCTTGAAAGAGGCGGTGGTGAGACCGCTCCTCAAGAAGCCTTCCCTGGACCCGGCAGTATTGTCTAATTATCGTCCAGTCTCCAACCTTCGCTTTATTGCGAAGGTTGTTGAGAGTGCAGTTGCGCGACAGCTCCCTCAGTACCTGGAGGAATCGGCTTATCTAGATCCGTTCCAGTCTGGCTTCAGGCCTGGGTCCAGCACGGAGACGGCATCGGTCGCGTTGGTTGATGATCTCTGGAGGGCTCAGGACAGGGGTTGTTCTTCTGTCCTGGTCCTATTAGACCTCTCAGCGGCTTTTGATACCATCAACCATGGTATCATGCTGCACCGGTTGGAAGAGTTAGGAGTGGGAGGCACCGTGTTACGGTGGTTCTCCTCCTTTCTCTCCGACCGGTCGCAGTCTGTGTTGACAGGGGGGCAGAGGTCGACCCCAAGGCCCCTTGTATGTGGGGTGCCACAAGGGTTGATCCTCTCGCCCCTTTTGTTCAACATTTATGTGAAGCCAGTGGGCGAGATCATCTGTGGTTTTGGGTTGAAGTACCATCTGTACGCTGATGACACTCAGCTGTACATCTCCACCCTGGATCACCCCAATGATGCCCTTGAAGTGATGTCCCAGTGCCTGGAGGCTGTGCGGATCTGGATGGGGAGGAACAGACTCAGGCTCAACCCATCCAAGACCGAGTGGCTGTGGTTTCCGACATCCCGGTATAGTCAGTTGGCGCCATCACTGACTATTGGGGGCGAGTCGTTGGCCCCCACAGAGAGGGCTCGCAACTTGGGTGTCCTCCTGGGCTCACAGCTGTCTTTAGAAGAGCACTTGATGGCTGTGGCCAGGAGGGCCTTTTATCAGGTCCGCCTGATATGCCAGTTGCGTCCCTTTCTGGATCGGGACTCATTAAACACGGTCACTCATGCCCTCGTCACTTCCCGCCTAGACTACTGCAATGCTCTCTACATGGGGCGCATCCCATGCTACTTGAGGAGCATCCGGAGGCTCCAGCTGGTCCAGAATGCAGCCGCGTGGGTGGTTATGGGAGCGACGTGGCGCTCCCATGTGACACCTCTCCTGCACGAGCTGCACTGGCTCCTGGTGGTCTTCCGGGTGCACTTCAAGGTTTTGGTTACCACCTTTAGAGCGCTCCATGGCTTAGGACCAGGGCACCTACGAGACTGCCTTCTGCCACCAATAGCCTCTCACAGACCAGTACTCTCCCATAGAGAGGGACTTCTCAGAGTGCCGTCGGCCAAACAATGTCGGCTGGCGGCCCCCAGGGGGAGAGCCTTCTCTGTGGGGGCAGCTACCATTTGGAACGAGCTCCCCCCGGAGATACGGAACATCCCAAATTTGCACGCTTTCCGCCGTGCCCTTAAAACGTTCTTTTTCCAGCAGGCTGGCCTGGCCTTACCTCTTTTAAATTGTTTTACGTTTTAAATTTTAAATTGGGTTTTAAAATTGGTTTTAATTTGTCGTATGGGGCCATAATATTTAATATATTTTAAATGTTTTTAATATTTGTATTACATGTATTTTATTTTGGCTGTTCACCACCCTGAGTCCCTCGGGAGTAGGGCGGTATATAAATTTAATAAATAATAATAATAATAATAATCCCTTTTTTGGTATATCACTAGAGGATTGGGAAAATCCCCCTCACTTCCATCTAATCAGGTACCGATTTATGCCTGGGAAGAACATTTTAGAGAGCTATATACAGACCCTGACTATGAAGCCAATGAGAGCCAAATTAGTTTGGACCAAACTCCTTACTGGTCCCCTGTCACACCAGAAGTGGTATCGCGGCTGATCGAATCCCTTAAGGCTAATAAGGCACCAGGGGCTGACAGTGTTCTGCCAGAAGTAATTAAAAAGAACATGTTGTGTCTTCGGCTCCCGAGCCCGGACCTCCGGAGGAGGAATCCTCCGAAAGTGAAGAGGAGGGGGCAAGGGACTCCTCCCCTGGCCCGTCTGGTTTGGCACCACCCCAGGCCCCAGCTGAAAGCCCTGTGGAAGAAAGCTCCTCTGAGTCAGACGATAATGAGGAGAGGGAGTGGATTAATCCCAGGTGGCGACGATCAGAGAAACGGGCTCAGCAAAGGAGTGGGTGGGGCCGAGCACGAGGTGATGAGTCACAAAGCCAACGCCCCACAAGGTATAAAAGGAACTGACCTTACCTTGTTGGCTTTTGTGACGAACAAAGTTTTACCCTGACTGCTTGTGTCCTGAAATACTGCAGCAGTGAAGCGTTTTCTTTGAAGCTCGTATTGGATATAAATACTTGGAGCCTTATCAGGGACTGGCCGTGGCAACTCAAAACAAAAGCTGTCGTTATCTCTCCCGGGCTCGCTGCCAGCTCGTTGTTTATGGATGGTAAATAAACAACTTCTGAATACTCCTGTTCGAGTGTGTGTGCTTGTCTGGGCTTCTGAAGCAGGGAGGGGACAGAACAGAACACCAGTTGGTGGGCACCTCTATTAGTATCTCTTTTTACATATATAGATAAAACGGTCCGTATGCCAAAAGATTGCGGATTAGCAATCATTATACCAATCTACAAAAAGGGTAACAGAAATGACCCAGGCAATTATAGGCCCATTAGTCTTCTGAGTGTTGTTAGTAACTTGTATGCCAAACACCTAAATCATAAACTTCAGGTTTGGCTAACTTCAGGGAGGATAATCAAAGATGAACAAGCTGGATTTAGAGAAGGAAGATCAACAGTGGATCATATCTTGTTATTGCACCATCTGGTCCAAAAATACACATATAAAAAAATCCTCTCTTTTCATGGCCTTCCTTGATTTTAAGCAGGCCTTCGACTCAATATCCAGAAATACCCTCTGGGAGAAATTAAAACTTACTACTATTGATAAACGCCTCCTCTACCTCATACAAAAATTGTATGCTAATTTCACCTTGAAAGTGAGGTGTAACACTCGAGGGACTTTATCCGGCGTAGTAAGGGTATAAAAAGGAGTATGGCAGGGTTGTATTCTATCCCCCTCCGTCTTTAACTTTTACATCAATCCCTTGATCGATCTTTTGCAGAACCCTGACGTACACTCTCCTAACTTGGCCGACGATGCTGCTATTATCTCACAAATGCCCATTGGTCTGAAGAGAGCAATCACAGCAACATTAGGATACTGTAGACAGAATAAGTTGGTCCTTAATTTCGTCAAATCGAAAATTTTTAATTTTCACTAAAAGACCTATTCCATATTCCTGGAAAATAGAAGGACATAATTTAGAACAGGTTAGGATATTTAAATACCTTGGGGTGGTTTTTCACTCACAAGGTACATGGAAGGCTCACCTGGATTATACATTGCAGTCAGCCCTCAGGTCTTCAAATGCCATTAAACATTTTTTCTTCACGAGCAGAGGACAATTAGTCCCTGCTGCCTTAAAACTCTTCGAGGTCAAAACATTGGCACAAATTCTTTATGGGGCACAGACAGGAATCTTTGTAAAGAAAGACTCTCTGGAAACCATACAAACAAAATTCCGGCGAGCCATTTTAGCTGCACCCAAAGGAACACCCAACACCCAGTTAAGGATTGAGACAAGTATGCCTCAGATTCAGGTAAGAGCCTGGAAGCTGATGATTATTTATTGGCTAAAAATTCATTTCTTTCCAAAGAAGTGTTGACAGATAACTTCCCCTCCCCCTGGAAACAGGCGATAGACCACAAGCTGGGCTCTTATGGGCTCTCCACAGCATTTTTAATATCCCTAGGCTTTGACCAAGCTAACCAAGTAGTCATTAATAGAATAAAAGACTAGCATTCTTCAGAGCCAGATTTAACATACTCTCCTCAGCAGTCCTCCAAGGCAGGTATAACAAGACCCCAATAGTGGAATGAGTATGTATCAGGGGTAAAATCCAGCAGGTTCTGACAGGTTCTGGAGAACCGGTAGTGGAAATTTTGAGCAGTTCGGAGAACCGGCAAATACCACCTCTGGCTGGCCCCAGAGTGGGGTGGGAATGGAGATTTTGCAATATCCTTCCCCTGGAGTGGGGTGGGAATGGAGATTTTGCAGTATCCTTCCCCTTCCATGCCCACCAAGCCATGTCCACCAAGCCACACCCACAGAACCAGCAGTAAAAAAATTTGGATTTCACCACTGGTATGTATATGTGATAAAGGAGAAGTTGAAGATATCACACATGTTTTATTGCACTGTGAGTTATACAGAGTTTTTAGGTCAAGGCATATTCGCCCCTTATTAGAGAAATTACCAGGGAGGGCAGACAATTTTTATGTAGACTATCTCCTCTGGGACTCAAACCCAGCTATCACACATGCAGTAGCAAAATTCTATGCAGCTGCAACAAGGAAAATCCGATTACAGAATTAAAGATGTTTACTGCACCAATGTCTTGTAGATATCTCTAACAATTTTTAGAGAATCTATATTTACATACATACTTACCCATTCCCCCATCATATAACCAAGGGTAAGAGCCATACTGTTTGATACCATGTATGTTATTATTGTGGACATTGTTACTTATTATTATTTTCTCTTAATTTAAAGATTATCTTTAATATCTTTTAACACTATTGTAAACTGATTTTGTCTATTGCTGGTCTGTGACCATAATAAAGGTTTTTTTATTTTTATTTTTATTATCATTATCATTATCTCTTTTATTCATTAAACATGAAACTCAGTCAACTGAACATTTAAAAATGTGTCACATACAATTGACTGGTGCTAATGGTTGATACGGGTTGCTGCCAGCATCCTAGGTATCAACCAAGTATCTTCTTAAAATATATGATGTTCCAAGTAGCACAGTTTTTTGCAGTTCTGCTGGTGTTATTGCAGGAAGCTGCAATTTCTTGATGTGTTTTGTAAAATTCTTGGACATGATACCAAGTGCCCCGATGACAATGGGTATTACTGTTACATGTTTCATCCATAGCCGTGTAATTTCGATGGCCAGGTTGCAATATTTCGTGATTTTTTTCCAGTTCTTTTTCTTCGAC
>WNWU01012207.1:16422-27850 GCA_012654045.1 Ptyas mucosa
CACCAAACAATAAAAGAAAAAGTTTTGGACTTCCTTTTAAACTGCAAGTATTTAAAGTTCTTCTCTGAAGTTTTTGGATGATTAAAGTAACTTGGAGAAAAGGAAAGTGTGGGGAAAAAAACGGCGCTTCCTTTTAGCGAAGAGCAGCTGAAAGCGAAAGTAATTTGAGCTGTGTATCTGGTTACATTCTATCAGTTACAAATCCGGCTGGAAGGAAAAGCTTTTTTTCTTTAAAAGAAAATAAGGGGGAAAAAAAGTATCAATTGACTGTTTTAGACCTGACTGAATCTGGAGAATCTTTTGGGAAAAGTTGCTAGAATTTGTGGAAAAGGAAGAGCTGTGAGAGGCAAAATGGCAACAAAGCAAGCAGGGGGGGATTCCCCCACTCATAAGCAGAAACAGCCTCAAACAGCGCAGCTGCAAACTCAGACAAAGGAAGAAAGTTATTATGACCGCATCATTAAAGAAATTCAAAGATCAGAGCAGGAGGTCAAAGGAATTGTTCAAGAGAAATATGAAGCAGTTAAACAGGATATTCAAATAGTTGCTAAAGGCCTGTCTGAGGTAGTGTTGCAGATTGACAAAAAAGTGGATAATCTTGCCTCAGAGATGGAGACCAAATTTAGAGCCTCTGATTCAAGAATGATTGAAATTGAAGAAGTTACACAAAAAATGCAAACTGAGATTACTATGATGCAATTTCGATCAATGGAATATGCTATTAGACTGAGAGGTGTAAAAGAGAATACCAGGGAAGATCTCAGGAAAATTTGTGCAGAGGCTTTGGCAGTTATGTTGAAAGTAGAACCAGATGTGGTTTTGTGTAAGATGGACAAGGTGTACAGAGTTAATTCTCGTGTGGCGGTACAAAGACAACTGCCTAGAGATGTGGTCATATACTTTACAGACAGAAGAATGAGAAATGAAATCTTGCAAAATTCCTTTGTTACAACAGTTCAAGTTGATGGAAGTGAGATTGGAGTTTTTAAAGAATTACCACCCAAAATGTTAAGAGATAGAAAGGATTTTGGATTTTTGGTGGCAGAATTGAAAAGACAGAACATACAATTCAGGTGGGATGCTCCAATAGGTGTGATATTGAGGCTGCGAGGAGTGAGATACCGCCTTAACACTATTGAAAAAGCAGAAGAATTTTATTATAACGTTTTGAAAGCGGGCTCTCCTCCTCCACGCACATCTTCACCAATAGATAAGGAAGCTCAACTACAAGCTGAGATTGATCAAGAAACAGAAGCACAAATAAGGCAGTCGCAAAGGGAGGCAAGAGAGTCAATGGGAGCAGTAGGTGGTGTTGTGGTTGATCCTTTTGCACTATTTGAAGCTTCTCCTTTGGAAGAAATGTCTAAAACCATCACAGAGGAGGCGATGGCTTTGGAAGTAACAACATCCAAAATGGAAGAGCAACGCATAACCAGAGCAATGTCTAAACAAATGAAGCAACAGCAGCAAGAATATATTAAGCCACAGCGTGAAAAAAGAACCAAAGATAAGCAACAAGCTGAAGTCATGGGAGGAGCTAAACTGAAGATTACTACCATAGGAGAGAATCTTCAACAATTGCTCTCAAAACTTCAGACAGGGTCAAATGGCACTTAAATTTTTGTCTTGGAATGTTAATGGATTGAACTCTCCACAAAAAAGAAGGAAGATATTTCACTATTTGAGACAATTTCATAATGATGTTATTTGCTTACAGGAGACTCATATAAAATTGCAAGATCAGAAATACTTGATAAACTCAAAATTGGGAATGCAATTTGTTGCTTCAAATTTGGAAAAGAAGAATGGAGTGGTGATATATATTGTAGCTAAAACTATAGAAGTAGATAAAGATGGAAGATATATTGCAATTGAAGTTATTACAGATAGTGGACCAATTTTGTTGGTCGGAATATATGCTCCAAATCAACAGCAGGAAAATTTTTATAAGTTGCTTCATCTAAAAATTCTGGATTGGGATTATTCAACTATTATAATAATGGGCGACTGGAATGGAGTAATTCAACCTAGAATTGATAAAAAAAACTACGGCCAAAATAGGGAATAAATTACCACAAGCTTTTTTTGAACTGAAAGAGGACTTGGAATTGAAAGATATTTGGAGAGTTCGAAACCCAAATGAATTGGACTTTACTTTTTACTCAGACAGGCACAAATCCTTTTCCAGGATAGATTTTTTTCTCTTAACTTCTAACTTACTTTCTAAAGTAAAGAAAATAAAGATATTTCCTAGGACTTTGACTGACCACAGTCCGGTCTGGATGGAAATTGAGATGGGCAAAAGAGAAAGAAGATCCTGGAGAGTAAATGAGAATTTATTTAGATATGAAAAAAATATAATTGAACTTAAAAAGCATCTAAAGGAGTTTTTTAAACTGAACTTGAATAAAGGTACCCCTATTGAAACAGTTTGGGATGCAGGTAAAGCATATATGCGGGGAGTACTAATTCAAATGAACTTTAAACACAGACAGAATCAGCAGAAGAAAAGACTACAACTGGAATCTGAGATAAAAAAGAAAGAACAACAACTGATACAAAAACCAACAGATGGAAAATTGCAAATGGCTATAAAACTTTTGAAGGATCAATTTCAAATGCTTATAGCAGACCAAATGGCAACTAACTTACAATTTGCAAAGCATAATACCTTTTCCAATGCTAACAAACCGGGCAGGTGGTTGGCGTATACTTTGAGGAAACAAGCATCGACACGAATTATTGATAGTACTGAATATGCTGATAAAGAAGTTTATCAACAAGATCTAATTAAAAAAGCCTTTTTGGAATATTACACTAAGTTATATGCTAAAGATGATATACAGAATATTACTATAGATGAATATTTAGAAAACAAAAGAGTTTCAAAAATTTCAACGACTCAAAAGAAAAGTTTGGAACAATTGATAACAGTGGAGGAGATCAGTTTTGCTATAAAACAATTAAAAACAGCTAAAGCTCCAGGGACGGACGGCTTAACTGCAATTTATTATAAAACTTTACAAGAAGAAATGATTGAGCATCTTAAAGATTTATTTTGTAATATACAATTAGGAGGTAAGATACCTTCCTCATGGAAAACAGCTTTTGTTTCATTGATTCTGAAAGAAGAATCAGGTCTTAAGAAACCAGAAAATTACAGACCAATATCTTTATTAAACACAGACTATAAAATTTTTGCAAAAGTACTAGCCAACAGATTGATGCCAGTTATTCAAAAGATAATTCATCATGACCAAGCAGGATTCATTGAAGGCAGATATATGAAAGAGAATGTTAGGCAAGTTATAGACTTAATGGACTATCTAGATAAGAATAAACAGATCTCTGCAGTGCTGGTTTTTTTGGATGCGGAAAAAGCCTTTGATCGAGTGAATTGGAACTTTATAATTAAGACTTTGGAAAAAATGGATTTGGGGGAGCGGTTTATACAAGCGATTGGTGCAATTTATCAAGAGCAATGTGCACAACTTATCATAAATGGATGTCTAACATCGAATTTCAATATACAAAAAGGCACCAGACAAGGTTGTCCATTATCCCCGCTATTATTTATTCTAACTTTAGAAGTCTTACTTAATGCAATACGGGACTCGAACTCTTTGACTGGAATAGCTATAAGGCAAGAGGACTATAGAACTAAGGCATTTGCAGATGATCTGGTTGTTACCCTATCACAACCTATGAATTCAATAATTCAGATGAAAAATATTATAGAAGATTATGGCATGGTATCTGGTTTTAGGCTGAATCAGAAGAAAACTAAAATGATTGTCAAAAATCTGACAGAGAGCAAAAAAAAGGAACTGGAAAGAATGGCAGGTTTTGAGATTGTCTCAAAGGTCAAATATTTAGGAGTACAAATCGCAGATTCAAATGCTAAACTGTTTCAAAATAACTATGAGGTTCTGTGGCAAAAGATACAAAAAGATATGCAAAACTGGAAGAAACTGCAGCTATCATTGCTTGGAAGAATATCAGCAGTAAAGATGAATGTTTTACCTAGATTTATCTTCTTATTTCAAATGATACCGGTGCTTAAATCAGATAAACCATTGCTAGAATGGCAAAAAGGACTGAATAAATTCATTTGGAATGATAAAAAACCAAGAGTCAAACTGAAAATAATGCAAGATACTCGTGAGAGAGGTGGTCTTAAACTCCCAAACCTTCGACTATATTATGAAGCAACTGCATTGATACAATTAAGTGATTGGTTTGGGAAAACTAAGACTGATTTGTTGAATATAGAAAGTCATGACCTTGTTTGGGGATGGCATGCATATCTATTTTATGATAACAAAGTGGACAAAGTGTTCAATAGTCATCTACTTAGAAATGCCTTGTTGAGAGTCTGGAGGAAGCACCGAATTAATTGGGATTACAAGATTCCGTTTTGGCTGGATCTTGCTGATACCATGTGGAATACAAATATTAAGTCACTCGGCGGTTTCTTATATAAAGAGTTACTTTACTTTGAAGAGGGCAGGTGGCGATTGAAGACTTTGGATATGCTGTTGGAAGAAGGGAAATCGTTGACTTGGTTGCAGTACAATCAGTTACAGATGAGATGGAAAGAAGATCAACAAACTGGTTTAATGGAATATGAAGTAGAATTGGTTGAACAGTTAAAGCGGACAGGTCCAATGCATATTAAGAGAGTTTATAATGTTCTGTTAGAAAGGGATTCAGAAAATGAGCTAGTTAAAGATTGTATGATTAAATGGGCACAAAATTTCTCTCAACCAGTTATGATGGAAACATGGGAAAAAATATGGGTTCAGAATGTTAAATTTACACAGTCACAAAATCTACGAGAAAATTTTTATAAAATGTTTTATAGATGGCATTTAGACCCCAAGAAATTGTCTTGTATGTACCCTAATGTGCAGCCAAAATGTTGGAGATGTGATTGTTTAGATGCTACATATTATCACATCTGGTGGACTTGCAGGAAAGTGAGGGCTTTTTGGATAAAAATCTGGTGGGTTATGCAAAATGTTTTAAAGAAAAAAATACAATTTTCTCCGCAATTTTTTCTATTGGGTATAGTTAAAGACTTTACACTGGGTGAAACTAAACTGATTTTGTATATGGTGACAGCAGCTAGGTTGTTGATTGCCCAACATTGGAAGAGTGATGTCTTACCGACTGTTGACCAATGGACTCAGAAGATGGCTGGATTTGCAGAAATGGCAAAGATTTCAGCTTTTTTAAAAGATCAGACGCATGAGAAGTCTATACAGGAATGGAAATTATGGATTGAGTATGTACAGAATAAGTATCAGACTAGAAAATATTATATCGCTTTTAGTTGAGAAGGATTGATGATTATGTTAGTAAATATAGAAAAAAGATATGGAAGATTGAATAATATATATATTGTTTGGGAATATTAGCATTGCATATAATGGAAGTCAAGGGGGGGAGGGAAGAGGGTGGAGGGGGAGGGCTAGGGTGGGGGTGGGATGGAATTATATATTGTTTTTTATATGTATTTTATAATGTTGGGTTAGGGTGGGGGGGGAAGGGGGAAAGTTTGTATTTGTAAAACTTTTTCAATAAAAAAAAAAGAAATCTCCTTTTGTTTTTTTCCACTTTACAGGGTTAATCCTGTAAGGATTAATTACAACATTTGGTGTTGTTTCCTAGCCTAATCTTTATTACAGAAACTGCCTCTCCCGCAGTATGCCTAGACTTACTGTCACTTCCGGTTCTGGAGGCTATTTTTTTGCTTGACTTTCTTAAAGGGGAAGGGTTGTTTTAAGCTTTTTACACCGCTGTTGGGAGGAAATACTCCCCTGTTGGAGTTCTTCCAGCCAGGGTGCAATAAACAGCACTTTGAAGAAATAATTGAATCCTTTTGTGCATATGGACTACTCAGAGGGCTGAAAAAGTTATTTTTGATTGGTCCTCACACTTTTGACCAGTCTTCAAACTTATGACTGTCCTCACATTTTACGATTTTGCCCTATCTGGTCACCATGGTGAAGAGAAGCAGTTGTGAAATGAGTGACACAGTTGTTAAGAATGCTACAATGGGCATAAATGATGACCAGTCATAAGTGCAAAGACCGGTCAAAAGTGCGAGGACCTGTTAGAAATCACTTTTTCCAGCCCTCTGAGTAGTCCCTATACACATAGCCATGGCCACCTGGTCACATGACCAGCTAGCCATGCCCACCCAGTCACATGACCTCCAAGCCACGCCCACAAAATAAGCCATGCCCACAGAACCGGTAGTAAAAAATTACAGTTATGAAGTAGCAACGGAAATAATTTTATGGTTGGGGGTCACCACAACATGAGGAACTGTATTAAAGGGTCGCGACATTAGGAAGGTTGAGAACCACTGCCCTATACACATAGCCATGGCCACCTGGTCACATAACCAGCTAGCCACGGCCACCCAGTCACATGACCTCCAAGCCACACCCACAAAATAAGCCACGCCCACAGAACTGGTAGTAAAAAAATTTAGAACCCACCCCTGATCCAGTGGGGTGAGTGGCACCCAGAGAGAATAATTGAATACTATGGTCCTGCAACATGGGCAGAGGATGGGTCTTATGGATATAGGACACCAATGTTAAACTGCATAATAAGTCTACAAGCAGTGCTGGAAATTATAACTAATCAAACAGCCCAAGCTCTGGAGCTATTAGCTAAGCAAAATTCTCAGATGTGGACAGCCATTTACCAAAATCGACTGGCTCTAGATTATTTATTAGCAGAAGAAGGAGGTGTATGTGGAAAGTTTAACTTATCAAATTGTTGCCTACAGATCGAGAATAGAACAGAAAATAGAATAGAATAGAATAGAATAGAATAGAATAGAATAGAATAGAATAGAATAGAATAGAATAGAATAGAATAGAATAGAATAGAATAGAATAACAAAGTTGGAAGGGACCTTGGAGGTCTTCTAGTCCAACCCCCTGCCCAGGCAGGAAACCCTACACCACTTCAGACAAATGGTTATCCAACATCTTCTTAAAAATTTCCAGTGTTGGGGCATTCACAACTTCTGCAGGCAAGTTGTTCCACTTATTAATTGTTCTAACTGTCAGGAAATTTCTCCTTAGTTCTAAATTGCTTCTCTCCCTGATTAGTTTCCACCCATTGCTTCTTGTTCTACCCTCAGGTGCTTTGAAGAATAGTTTGACTCCTTCTTCTTTGTGGCAACCCCTGAGATATTGGAACACTGCTATCATGTCTCCCCTAGTCCTTCTCTTCATCAAACTAGACATACCCAGTTCCTGCAACCGTTCTTCATGTTTTAGCCTCCAGTCCCCTAATCATCTTTGTTGCTCTTCTCTGCACTCTTTCTAGAGTCTCAACATCTTTTTTACATCATGGCGACCAAAACTGAATGCAATATTCCAAGTGTGGCCTTACCAAGGCATTATAAAGTGGTATTAACACTTCACGTGATCTTGACGATAACGGAAAGGCAGTTGAGGCCATAATGTCCAATATCCGGAAGTTTGCACAAGTTCCAGTTCAAACTTAGAAAAGTGTCTGGGACTGGTCATGGTGGGACAATTTATTAGGAGGGACATGGTGGAGGAAACTAGGATTCTTTTTACTCTGTGCTATAGCTGGACTAGTATTTCTGCCATGTCTCATACCATGCTTTATTAGACTTATAAGCATGGTAGTACAGGGAATGCAAATTACAACCATGTCTACAGAGGCTAAAACCGACTCCAAGAATGGGAGTGAAAGAATCATGGTTTTACGGAAAGTAGGGAAAAGATCAGAAAAACTAACAAAGAGTGAGAGGGAAGGGTTAAATGCAGAACTAATATTACAGGAATTTGAAAAATATCAATTTGTGAAAAATTCCAATGAGTATAAGAAAAAGGGTGGATTGTGAGATACAATATAATAAGTTGTAATTTTCCATAATGTAGATTAGCATATAGTTTATGAATGACATATTATACAATTTATGTAAGGTTTATTCTTTGTTCAAATTACCTAGTGTTAGTATTTTAAAGTATAGCCACACTACTACATACCCAAGGCACAGCCATGTTTACCCGATGCATGAACCTTGCTAAGGAATGCATGCACAGCTTCTGGCTTGAGATATGTGCCAGGCACCGCATAGTACAGAAAAACAAGAGGGGCTGAGTGCTTAGCATGGGCTTAATTAACTTTAAGCATTTAGGTATGATAATAAATGATAGGCGGACTGTTAGCATGTGACTGGCCTGGGCCTATCAACTGGGCCTGGGAAGGATGGACAAGCAGCCGGTGATAGGAATGTATAAAAATATGCTGAGATCTGTAACCTGTGTGGTCTATTACCTATGTGTATTGAGATCCACCAGCCTTTGCAAATGCTTCAATAAAATTGTTTTGTATTCCAACAACTTTGGAGTTGAGATTTTACTCCTCACAACAGGAAAAAAAGTGAATGGAAGAAAAGACTGGAGTTGGAGGAAAAGAAATCTTGGAAATCAAACATTTATTTGGATACAAAGTTTATTCTGGTGAATCTGAGTGATCATTTTAAAGAGTTGTTTACAACTATTGTGAAGTTTTACTGCTGGATCATAAATTTTTATTGCCTGGATGGTAAGCTTTTATTGCCTTGAGCTGCAATTATCATTCTACCGTCTTATACTCTCCCTCTCCCTCTCTCTCTCTCTCTGTATATATATTCGCTTTCATATATATATGAAAGCGAAATACCACTCATGCATCATCACAAAATCTCCAGAACCATAAAGCCTACAAACTTGAAATTTGCCACGTATGTTCCTCTTGGCTGCTAGGTGCTCATTAAGAAAGGATTTTTCGAAATGACCATCAAAGCATTAGTATTTCCTATATTATTATTAACACGCTCTGATGCTAAGACGTTCTACTCCCCCTCCCCACCTGAAAAGAAATCTGTTCCAAATGCAAAACACAAGCAGAGGAGAGGAATTTCAGTTTCAGTTTTACTTTCACAGCAGAAAGCAGGGGATAGGATAGGGGAGGCTTCTGTGGGGCAAGCCTGAGAGAAGGGGAGAGGAGAGGCTGATCATAACTACTCATTAATTTTCAAGCTGTAAGTGTCGATTTATCAAGCCCGATCACATAGTTTCGTAGCGGAGCATGGGTATTCAGCTAGTCTCTATCTATAATCCATATCTATCTATCTATCTTTCTACAATCTTTTTTACACTAACAACAAGCTGACATTTCATTTTTTTTACTCTCAGCTGATAGACTATTTTTTTCTTTTCAGCTGAGATTTTATTTTACTTTCCAAATTCTAGTCATCTGTCATTTTCAATACATGTGTGGATTACAAACTATATCAAGAGGGCAACATCAAGATTAGCCTCAGGAGGGAACAAAAGGAGAACTTAGTACTCCTGGTACAAAGGTAAAATTTCCTGACAGTGTAAACAATTAACAAGTGGAACAGCTTGACTTCAGAAGTTGTGGGTGCCTATCACTGGAGCAGGGGTCTGCAACCTTAAACACTCAAAGAGCCATTTGGACCCATTTTCCACAGAAAACACCGGAAGCCACAAAGCCTGGGTGGGCGTGGCCAACTCAACGTTACTCCCACCCAGTCACATGACACCCGCCCCCCAGCCACGCCTATGCAGGTTTTGTGGTTCCCAGTGTTTTCTGTGGGAAATGGGTCTCTCTCTCTCCCTCCCATTTCTGTTTTTCTCTCTTTTTCCTCCCCCTCTCCCTCTCTTCTTTCTTTCTTTTTCTTTTTTCTTTCTCTTTCTTTCTTTCCCCCTTCTCTCATTTATTTCCTTCTCTCATTCTCTCCCTCCAGCTCTCCCATTTCTCTCCCTCTCCTCCTTCTCTCATTTGTTTCTTTTTCCTCTCTCTCATTCTCTGTTGAATGTTTCCAAGGATCGATCCCAAAGAATCCCAACACGGGGTTTCCTTTTATAGAATGTTTATTAACACATGTATCATCTCTTACAGGAGAACATCTGGAATAACCCATGTGCACCTTGGGCATGACCTTATATACCCTGGAGGCGGGGTCAAGGTAAGGAGGGGTCAAGGGAAGGGTCATGGTAGGAAACATGAGGGGTAGGTGGTTTAACCCCTTTCCTGCCAGGATGGTCTAGGCATTTCCCACGTAACAAATCCCCCTCTAAATGCCTACCACCTGAGAACAATTCGATGTCTGTTGATTGAATTCCCAGTTTCAATGTGAGATATGAATGTTGCTTATTCTGTAATGGTTTTGTCAATATATCTGCTATCTGTTCAATGGTATCACAATGTATTGCTTTTATAAAACCTATTTCAGCCAATTGTCTAACGTGTTTGTATTTTATGTCTATGTGTCTTGAACGCTGACCTACTGCATCAGCTACTGATATATCTATTGCTGCTTTGTTATCTTCATGTATGGTGATGGGGTAGGTTGGCTCAGCCCAGATGTTACTTAGCAGGTCATCGAACCATACCAGGCTGTTGGCTGCTTTGGATAAGCAGATATATTCTGCCTCTGCGGTTGAGGTAGCCACCAGCACTTGTTTCCCTGTATACCAATATACTGGACATTTGTTGATAAAGAAAATGTAACCTGAGGTACTTTTTCTACTTTTGGTATCTCCGGCCCAATCAGCGTCTGCGTAACATGTCAATATGGGTCCATTGGAACTTGTAGGTTCTAATCTTAGATAGGCATCTGGATTGTACTTCAGGTATCTGAGTACCCTTTTTACCCCCTCCCAATGATAGTTAGTTGGTTCACTTACATGTCTTGATAATAGGTTAACTGCAAGTAGGATGTCCGGTCTGGTCCAATTCGCTATATATAGGAGGGACCCTATAACTGACCTGTACAAAGTGTTATCTTTAAATGGTTCACTTTCCTCATACATATGTTTCACAAAGTCTACCTGCATTGGGGTTTCGCATGGTTTTGCTCTCCCCATGTTGCATTTGTCTAATAATTCTATTATTTTCTCCTTCTGTGACAATCTGAACCCCTTATGTGTCTTTGTTATCTGTACCCCTAAGTATTTGTTGACTCTCCCCAGAGTCTTTAATGTGAAGTGTTTCTCTAGCCCTTTTGCAAAATCATCACACTTGTGTTTATGAGGC
Organism: Ptyas mucosa; assembly: GCA_012654045.1. Classification (NCBI taxonomy): domain Eukaryota; kingdom Metazoa; phylum Chordata; class Lepidosauria; order Squamata; family Colubridae; genus Ptyas; species Ptyas mucosa. The sequence continues at coordinate 27,529 of WNWU01012207.1, forward strand.
CCAAAGTACAGAATGTCATCGACATAAACAAGTACATATTCAGTAGAGGTACCTTCCCTTTTGGTAAAAAAACACATGTCGGCTGCGGTTGCAATAAACCCCATGTCCTTGAGCACCTTGGTGAGGCACTCGTACCATCTTTTCCCCGACTGTCTTAAACCGTACAAGCTTTTGTTCAGTTTCCATATACTCCCTTGTTGCGTGTCTCTACTGGGGGCTGCCTTTACGAAGATTTCTTTGTCCAGCTCCGCATGCAAATAGGCAGTTTGTACATTGAACTGATATACCTCTAAGTCCAATAGTGATGCTATGACCAGGGCGC
>WNWU01012207.1:32850-59108 GCA_012654045.1 Ptyas mucosa
CTTAGGGATGCCTGGTACAGCTCTGTACTGACTTGTCTCTATTTTTTTTCTATTTTCTCCCATAGGCGGATACTGCGCATGCTCCGGTCTCATTCTTCACTGGCAGTTGAGGTGGAAGGAGCTCTCGTCCGTGGCTCCCTGGTGAAGGCCCCAGCCGGGGTGATGAGTCCAGGGCTCGGCCTCTGCTGGTCTCGTCCAGCGCTGGTCCTGCACAAAGTCGTCCTGGATCCCCTGGAAGCCTCCGAAGCAGTCCGGGTGAGTCGGCGGCCCAGCGAAGTTCACCTGGATGTCCTGCCGTTGCCGGCCGTGGTCCGCGAAGATGGGATAGCCGGAGGTCGCCGCGAAGCTCGCCTCTGTTGGATGTCCTGGGTGTCTTGGGTCCATTCTCCGGTCGGGTAAGTATGTCGCGATCCCCCTGGGTTCTGGTTCGAGTCTCGCGAAAGGCGCGTAGGGGTCTCCGGTGAGCGATTGCGGCCATGGTGCCCAGTTGCATTTTTCATTAGGGTCCCCCAGTGTGTAGTTGTTGTTTTTTGGCCTGTTTTGTTGTTGCATGCAGTGGTCTAGTGGCCTTATTTTGTTTTTGTAGGCCGCGTCGAGTAGCCGCTTGGCTTTGTTTATTTCTTCTTTGGTTGGCGGTCTAGGTTGCCCCTCGTCCCACTCTAGCTTGTTTTCGTTGTAGTTTTTCCCTTTTATTTTTGGGTTTTTATTGTTGGGGTTCGGTTTTCTATTGTTGGGGTTCGGGCAGTTCTCGTTTCCCACCGAGAAATTCAAATCTCGGCTTCCTATTGGTGAGTGGTCGGCCATCTTGGGTGACATCAGTTCAAAAGATGGCCGCCGGGGGGAGAGGAATTTTTCCTCTTCTGAATCTGAATCTAGTGGGGTATCTGGGCACCTTTTGCCTACTGTGTCTTCTTCTTCTTTGCTCCCCGTCTCGTCTTCTTCTCCATCGGTCGCTGCTCCGTGGTCCTCGACTAGGGCCTGGAGTTCCGCGATCAATTCGTGTTTTTCGGGTGCGGCCTCGATGAGGTCTAGTAACTTCCTTTTTAAAAGTTTTTCTTTTTCATTCTCCTTTTCATTCTTTTTGTTTCTTTCGGTCGTCGTGGGTCTACCTGGGGTGGAGATCAGTCTGATCTCATCTCCTGTCCGGTCCATTGCGGTCGATGTTTGCGTTTCCATTTTTTTTAGATAAGCTCGCGTGCAGGGTCTTCTTTTTGTGTCAGATGTCCTGGATGCTTCTTGCATGTCCTGTTTCAGTTGGGTTGGGAACCGTCCTCTGCTACCATCTTGTTGAATGATTCCAAGGATCGATCCCAAAGAATCCCAACACGAGGTTTCCTTTTATAGAATGTTTATTAACACATGTATCATCTCTTACAGGAGAACATCTGGAATAACCCATGTGCACCTTGGGCATGACCTTATATACCCTGGAGGCGGGGTCAAGGTAAGGAGGGGTCAAGGGAAGGGTCATGGTAGGAAACATGAGGGGTAGGTGGTTTAACCCCTTTCCTGCCAGGATGGTCTAGGCATTTCCCACGTAACATTCTCTCCCTCCATCATTTCCCATTTCTCTCTTTCTCTCCCTCTCATGTTTTTTCTTTTTCCTCTCCCTCTTTCTTTTTCTTTCTCTCTTCCTTCTCTCTCATTTGCTTCCCACTATTTTCCTCTCTCTCATTCTCTCCCTCAGCTCTCTCTCATTTCTCTGTCCTTCTCCCTCTCCCCCTTCTCTCTCTCTATCTCTCATTTGTTTCTCTCTTTCCTCTCTCTCATTCTCTCCCTCCATCATTTTCTCATTTCCCTCTCTCACCCTAGCGCCCCTGGGGTTTTCTCCACACTGCCTGCACCCGGCTGCTTTTTGCGATTCCACGTCCTTCGCGGGAAACTCAGCGGCAACCGTGGTCCCCTTTGTGTTGGCTCAGGAAGGGAGGAGCAACTGCTGCCACGGCCGCATGCAGAGAGGGAAGAGCTCTGGCTCTCCTGCGCAGTGTGGCCGGCTAATCACCTGAGCATGCAGTGGTGGCCGTGGGAGGAGGAATAGCTGTTGCCGCCACCATGATCCCAGCCCAGGAGGGTATCCTGCTTGTGTGTGCGTGTGCGAAAGATAGAGATATGAGAGAGAGAAAAGGGGAGAAAAGCGGAGGGAGGTGAGGGCTGCCTTGAGTGCAAATGTGGCACAAAGGCACGTACAGGGCCACGTCACTCCTGCACTAAGGCTCCAGCCATCGCCTTGCTGTGTCCCCCCTCCCCCTGCAGCTCTTCGCCCGAGCGCGGCGGGCGCGAGCTCTACCCTGAAGCGGCGGGAGGTGAGGGCTGCCTTGAGTGCAAATGTGGCGCAAAGGCAAGTACAGGGCCGCTTCACTCCTGCACTAAGGCTCTGAAGACCCTCCTCCTCTTCCTTCTTGCAGCCCCCTGGCCGGCTGTGGCAAGGCCAGGAGGGTGTGCACGAGTGGGGAGACCCTCCACAAGCGAGCGGCCGGGCTCGGCCAAAGCACAGCAAAGGCGTGCGCTCGCTTGAGGAGGGTCTCCCCGCTTGTGCGCACCCTCCCGGCCCCACCACAGCGGCCAGGGGGGCGTGGCACACACACACGGCTTTCATTAAAAAGCATCCTCAGGGCAGTAAAAGTCCCCCGTGCATGTTTTAAAGCCACGGCTGGGCGCTGCAGGCCCGTCCCCCTTTCTGTAGTCCCATCCTCCTGGATCCCATTCCCACCCTGCCAGCCCTCGTGTTAGCAAGGACAGCATTGGTCACGGCCATGTTGGGCCAGTGTCTCGGGGCAGAGTGTCTCCCCAAATGAGTGAGGCATGCTCGGCACCAGCAAGGGCTGGAAGAGGCTCCAGCAAGAGTGAGGCACCAGAGAATCAGCTCCAGCCGCTTCTCCATCCTGTGCCGTCACCCTTACCTTCTCAGGCCAGGCAAGAGTAACTGGGAGGGGAGGGTGAGGGGTGGGGCGGGGCCAGCCAGTGGTGGGATCACCTGACAGGGAGCCACAGCAGAGGGCCCAAAGAGCTGCATGCGGCTCCGGAGCTGCAGGTTGCTGACTCCCACACTGGAGGTTTCTAATAGGAGATAGGACAGCTATCCTATCCTTTAGCACTGATACTTATTATTCTAGAAGACTAACATTTAAGAATAGAAACTTCAGTTTAAATTTTCTTTTAAATTTTTTTTTCTAAATTTTAGGAATTTTGAAATTAATCCTTTTTTTAAAGTTTTTTATTTTTTAGACAAACATACATTTAATAGATCAGTCATTCCTTCCACGTGACATCTTGGTGTTGTTTTCAAAACTTCTTCTTTTTGTTGTTTCTTCTATCGTCATTCTCGCCAAGTCCATTACAACAATTCTTCACTAACACAATATTCTAATTATAGCATTTTTATACATAACTATTAATTTTCTTATTTGTATCTCTTTTCTAACCAATGGTAAAATTGATTCCTTATCTTAAAGTATTCTGAATCCTCTCTTTCTTTAATCATCAAAGTTAATCTATTCATTTCTGCACAATCTATTTTTTTTTAATTACTTCTCCTTCCAAAGGTATTTTCTCTGCTTTCCAATTTTGTGCATAAACAATCCTTGCAGCTGTTATTACATGTATAATCAAATAGATATTTTCTTTACTAATTTTCTCTGGGAGGATACCCAGTAGGAACAGCTCTGGTTTTAAATCAATACGTTGTTGTATCATTTCTTCCAGCCATATCTTAATTTTATTCCAATAGTTTTTAGCTTCTGAGCATGTCCACCACATATGATAATATGAACCTGGTAACTGGTGACATTTCCAACATTTAGCTGATAAACATTTTTGCCAGTTTCCCAGGAGGCATATGCCATCTGTAAAACATTTTATATTGATTTTCCTTATATGCAGTGGACATTGTTATTTTATAATTCCTTTCCCATAACTGTTGCCATTTATCTAAATCAATTGAATATCCAAAATTCTTTACCCAGGCTATCATTGTTTCCTTTACTTGCTCCTCCTCCAGTTCAATGCCAAGTAAAAAATTATAGATTTTTTAAAATTAATTTATCCACTGTTCCTGTGAGTATCCTATCCAGCTCTGTCTTTTCTGAGTAAAAACCATATAATTTAGCATCTTTTTCATATCTTGTTTGTATTTGCATATACATATACTAATCCAACTCAATCCCTTGTTCTTCCAATTCTCGTTTCCCTTTCAATTCCCCCTTATCTGTTAATAAATCCTTGTATCTAACAATATTTCCAAAATTAAAAACATTTGGGTGTATTAAAGCTTTCATTGTTGATTACCATATTGGTATTTTCACATAATATTTATCTCTAACCTTCTCCCATACTAATAACAGTGCATTCCTTATATAATGTCTATGAAAGTACGTGTGTATCTTATTTCTACCATACCATAAGAATGCATGCCACCCCAGTTGTAAATCATGACCTTCCAGTGTTAATAGTCTTATATTTCTTAATTCAACCCATTCCTTCATCCAAGTCAATGCTGCTGCCTGGTAATATAGTTCCCAATTCGGGAGTCCAAATCCTCCACGTAGTCTCGTATCCTGAAGCATTTTTATGTTTATTCTTGCTTTTTTCCCTTGCCATATAAATGGCAAAAACAGATAAGATTGGAAGAGGATTATAAGAATTTAGAGAAAGAATTCCAAAAAGATATTCAAAATAAAAAAATTAAGAAGCTGATGGAATTGAAAAAACATGAAATAAATTTAAATGAACATGAATCATTAGCAAATAAACTGAGAGCATCTAAACAGAACTTTTTTGAAAATGCAAACAAACCAGGAAGGTGGTTAGCATATAAATTAAAAAAAGAGAAGGAGAAGAAAATAATAAAACACCTACAAGATGAAGAGGGGAAAATACATTATAGAAATGAAGAAAAGAAGATAGTAATTCAAAAATATTATGAAAAACTTTATTCTCAAGAGAAAATTTCGGAGGAAGAGATAACAAAATATTTAGAAAAATCAGATTTACCTAAAATAACAGAACAATATAAGGGAATGTTAGAAGAAAGAATAACAATGATGGAATTAACAGAAGCGATAAAAAGACAAAAAAATGGGAAAGCACCAGGACCGGATGGTTTACCAGCTGAACTATACAAAACATTACAAGAAGTGATGAGCAATGTAATGTTAGAATTATTTAATTAACTTTTAATGAAGGCAAGAATGCCAGACTCATGGAGGGAGGCCTATGTAATACACCTGAAGAAGAAACAGATTCACAATTGATAAAAAACTATAGACCGATTTCGTTGTTTTTTTTTAATTTGATTTGATTTTAATTTGATTTTTAATTTGATTTATATGCTGCCCTTCTCTGAAGACTCAGGGCGGCTTACAATGCGTTAAGCAATAGCCTTCATACTTTTGTATATTTATACAAAGTCAGCTTATTGCCCCCATCAGCTTGTTAAATGTGGATTATAAGATTTTTGCTTCAATAATGGCAAATAGGTTAAAAAGACTATTAATTAATTTATTCATATGGATCAAAATGGATTTTTACCAAAAAGGCAAATTAGAGACAATATGAGGATAATTTTGAACACTTTGGAGTATAATGAGACACACGCAGAAAAACAAATGGCGATGATGTTTTTAGATGCTCAAAAAGCCTTTGACAACGTGAATTGGCAATTTATGATAGAACAATTGTGGAGAATGGACTTTGGGGAGAGATTCATAAACATTATAAAAACTATTTATGATAGACAATCCGCTAAGATAATGATGAATGGAGAAATGACAGAAACTGTTAGCATTATGTAGGGCACTAGACAAGGATGTCCTCTATCACCATTGTTGTTTATTTTGACTTTAGAAGTTTTAAATAGAAACATTAGGCGAAATGAAGAGATAAAATGGATGAAAATTAAAAAAGAAGAGTATAAACTTCAAGCTTTTGCGGATGATTTAGTATTCACCTTAGAGAAACCACAAACAACAGCCCCCAAATTACTAGAACAAATAGAGAGTTATGGAAAGGTGTCTGGCCTAAAAATAAATAAATAAAAAACAAAAATCTTGGTGAAAAATATTACAGAAAAACAAAAAAGAGAGATAAAAGAGAAATTAGACATACAAGTGGTGAAAAAAGTTAAATATTTAGGAGTATACTTAACTTCAAGATGTGCAATGATAAAAGAGGATAATTATTATAGATTAAAAGAACAAATCGAGAAAGATTTGGAGAAATGGAAGAATCTTCAATTATCACTTATGGGAAGAATTGCAATAATAAAGATGAATATATTACCAAGATTACTATTTCTATTCCAGACAGTACCGATAAAAATTGAAAAGACTTACTTTCAACATCTTAATAAGATAACAAGGAAATTAACCCTTTTAATGAGTTGGCCTGGTGGCTCAACTGAGAGGCGGCCCAGTTGAGAGGCAGCCCAGTGTCCCAACGGCTCAACGACCCAATTTACAGATGGAGAGACAGCCCAGCTGAGAGAGAGAGAGGTGGACCAGCAACCCAGCCTGGCAGCTGAGTGGAGCCAGTGCAGTGCAAACAGAGGCCATTGAGCAGCGGTGAAATGGAGCTATGTGGCAGCAGACCAGGAGCAGTGAGCAGCATGGCAGAGCTTCCAAGTAATAAATTCCCTGCATGAATAATCCAAGGCAGTCATATTCAATCAAAGTCCATTTATTAGGAACATATCAAATTGGCAAGGTCTTGGTGTAATTCCGGCTCTGACCAAACTCTGACCAGAATCAGAGGTTTAGGTGCTGCCTGATCTACTGGTCTGAGGGAGGAACTGACAGCCGGCTTTAACAAGCTGCTGTGAAAAAATGGATGCACTTTCCCTAACAGGTGAGGGAGTCTAAGCTGCACTGTGACCGGGTTAATCACCATGATGATTTCAAAAGGGTCTAAGAACTTTGGACCCAGCTTCCTCAAAGGCAACTGCAACTTTAGGTATTTTGTGGGCAGGTAAACTTTATCTTCCACTTTAAATTGCGGTTGCTGGGAGCGGGTCTGCCTGCACTTTATAAGTTGCTTCCTGCAAAAGCTCACGTGCCTTTGCTCCTCCTTTATGTCTTATGGGAGGGGCCAATCATCTCCAAGCCCTACTCCCGACTCGTCCCTTTTGTCTTAACTGTTCTTTCCTTCTGGCAGCTCTGCGCATGCGCACACTGTTCCTCTGCCTTGCTGATGTCCGACTCTGGAGGCTCTGGAGGCAGCACATAATTCCCAGATGGCCCTGGCTCCCTCTCTGCCTCCAATGCAGAGCCCTTGTCTGAGCCTTCCCCAACCTCCTCAATGTCCGACTCTGCTGCCAGCTCCGCAGGCTGCCAGTGGACTTCAACACAACCCCTCACTGCAGCTCCCTTCCCCTGGGTCTGGCGATCTGGATGCGGCCGTGACAGGAATTGGTCATGGAATGCTTTCACCAAAGCAGGTGCATGCACAGAGGTCGCATCCTCCCAAGTCAAATCCTCCAGCCCATATCCCTTCCACTAAATGAGATACTGGAACTATCCTTTAAGCCACCAGGAGTCCCGAATGCTGGCGACCTCATACTCGGGCGGTCCATCTCCGTCACGTGGCGCTTGCTGGGGACGGTCAGGTTCGCAGAGTGGATAGGCTGGCCGTTCTGGAACGAGGAGGGTTCTATGGAAGACCGGATGGACTCACATCAAGCATGGCAATGTCAGACAGTAGGCGACTGGGTTGATGACCGTTTCAACAAGGAACGGGCCAAGGTACTAGTGGTCTAGCTTCCTGACCGGCCAGTCTGATGGAAGGTGCCTGGTGGACAACCATACCCAATCCCCCACAGCCAACGGTGGCATCGCCTGCCGAGATCAGTCCACGACTCTTTCTCCAGATACTGTCACACCAATTGATGGACATCCTGCAACTTGGACAGATAGTCAATAGTCGCCGGAACCGGTGAGTCGAGTTGCGTGAGGGGAAATGTCACGAGTGTTTCCAGGATTGCTCTGGCTACTTGATCAGTTACAAACAGTATGGATTCAATCAAGCCATCTCCTGTTTGCAATTAACTGCAAGTCTCCCCGCCCTAGTTAATTGCAGGTTAACTCCCCATATAAGCACAGAACCTTATGCTTGCTTCTCGGGCCTAGACATTGTTTAGGCCTAAATGCGAAGCCAGTGCCGATGCACCTGGACGCAGAGCCCAGAGCAGAGCTGCAGAAGGGAGGATATCTCAGATAAGGAGTCCTGATGGCCGTTGCAAAGATAGCAGCACGAAAGGAGCCGAATAGCTGTGTAAAGATACTCCTATGGAGCTAGTTACAACTGTAAGTTGAGATAGCTGAGAGCTTTTTGAAGTCTCCAATTTCTGGCTTGCTTTTGCTGAGTTTTGAGCACGCAAGCCAACATCTGAATTGTAGCTGCTGGACAGTTTCCCTCCCAGAAGCTTCAAGCAACGTTTGCTGATTGAATTGTTTTTTCAGGTGACTTTTAGCTGTGAAGTTTACGCTGCTGCCCTTCTACCACCTCGATGATGTATTGACACCGAAGCTGCTTAATGTCATGTTAGTTTTTATCTTATGGACTGTTTCGGTATTGTGGAGAGGAATTTAGGGAGATGGCCTGGCTTCACTTAACCAAGATATGACTTTGTGTTTTTTAAAGATATAATGCTTTTAAACATTTTGAAGTAAAATATATTTTTATACAAGACTCCTCTGCTAGTTTTATTTCAGTCCTAGTGTGTTTGCTCATGAGCTGGTTCACGGTTCGGGGACAACCCTCAACCCCATCCCGACAGGAAAGAACTGAGGATGATACCCCACATTGGCCAAGAAAGGGGTCGTTTGCGTGGAGGTGTGCTGTGAGTTGTTGAACGCGAACTCTGCTACTGCCAAATAATCCGACCAATTGTCTTGCTGCTGGTTCACAAAGCAGCACAGGTATTCTTCCAGGATCCCAATGACTTTCTCAATCCCGCTGTCAGTTTCCGGATGATGCGCCAACAGGCAGATTTTCACATCTAAGGCCGTCATCAGCCCTTTCCAAAACTGGGGTGTAAATTGAGCCCCTCTGTCCAAAACGACCCTATTAGGTAGGCCGTGCAGCCAGAAGATAAGTGTGAAGTTTCCGAAAGATGCCCTAATTAATTCATGAACCATGAGCCAAACTTCAAAAGAAATACAGTCATTTATTAGGAGCACCATTTCGGCAATATTCGGATGCAGTTAGAACTAATCCCACGTAGATTTATGTTCCCCTATGACCCTGTCTCTCCCCTCCTCCCTGGCCATGTCATAAATCACATTCTCCAATTAACCACTTTGGCTGGCTGTGAAATCCAACACCCTTCTTCTGATTGCGGTACGGAAGCATGTATGGAATGTATCTTCAGTTAGGGAAATCAATCAGCTCTATCAGTTCTCCCTCCCTCCTGCTCATGGCAACTTGAAAGCTTTGCAAGTTGACAATAAGTTGGATAAACATGTGGGCGGTGGTGCGAGCCATTGGTAACCCACGACATGGAATGAAATGCACCATCATCGTCAGCATGTCAACCACCACGAACATGGTCGTGAATCCAGAAGACGGAGGCAAATCTGTAAAGAAGTCCATGGAAATGGCACCCCAGGGTCTCTCTGGTGTCGGCAATAGCTGGAGCAGCCCTGGGGGGGCTCCCATTGCCAATTTGGCCTGTCGGCATCAAACACAGGACGTGATGTAGGCCTGGACATTGTGTTGCAATTGGGGCCACCAAAAGGTGCGAGAAACTAGTTTCAATGTCTTAAAGAGGCCGAAGTGCCCCGCCGCAGGATTATCATGGCACTCTGACAGGATAAGTCCCCGGAGCAGCCCCACTGGCGCATATAGCCTGACTCGGTACCGCAAGAGGTCCTCGGTAAATGTCCAAAAGCCCCACCTCTTCCTTCCGTTGCTCCATGTAAGCATCGTGCTGCTGCGCTTCCCGTATCTGAGCCTGTAAGTCCACTGGCTCCTGAACCATGGAGAAAGACTCTACAGGAAAAACTGCCTGGAGCAGAAGCGGGTCTTCCAATGGAACGGGATGTCAGCCCCAGCCCTGAGTGGCGCAGTAGACTAAGGCACTGATTAACATTCAGCTGCCTGCAATTACTGCAAGTTCTAATCTCACCAGGCTCAAGGTTGACTCAGCCTTCCATCCTTTCTAAGGTCAGTAAAATGAGGACCCAGATTGTGGGGGCAATAAGCTGACTTTGTATAAATCTACCAAAGTATGAAGACTATTGCTTAACGCATTGTAAGCCGCCCTGAGTCTCCAGAGAAGGGCGGCATATAAATCAAATTTTTAAAAAAAGGTGATGGGGAGCACGGCGTGTCAGCTCCAACAAAGATTCCTTTCTGTAACACTTTAAGGTGGTCAGTTAGTACCGATATCAGGATAAACAAACTTGGTTACTGCTTTTGCGTGCTGAGGTTTATTTTTCCAGTCTTTACAGAACCTGACACGGGACCTTTTTCTGAAGAAGCCGAGTGAGGGGTGCAGTCAGGGAAGCGAAGCTGGAGATAAAGGTCCAATAGTAGTTGGAGAACCCGAGGAGTCGCTGGATGTCCTTCACTTGCCTAGGACTTTGCCAGCTACGCAAAGACTCGACCTTGCTCAGCTCCATCGCAATGCCCTCCTGAGAGATGCGATGCCCCAGGAACTCGATGGTGGACTAGAAAAACTGGCATTTTTCCAGTTTCACATACAAACGATTCTCCCCGAGCCATTGCAAGACCAAGCGTTGGTGCTGTTGGTGGCTCTCGCGAGAGGAAGAGTATATCAAAATGTTGTCCAAATAAATCACGACAAACTGGTCCAAGAGATCCCAGAAAATGTCATTCATAAAATGTTGGAAGACGGTGGGAGCATTAGTCAACCAAAATGGCATGACCCAATTTTCGAAATGTCCATACCTGGTGCCAAACGCTGTCTTCCATTCATCCCTGGGCCAGATCCGAACAAGATTATAAGCTCCACGCAGGTCTAATTTGGTGAACACGGTAGCCTCCCGGAGCCGTTCCAACAGTTCAGGAATAAGGGGCAGAGGATACCAATGGCGCACTGTGATGGCGTTTAATTTATGGTAGTCACAACAAAGCCTCAAGTCTCCAGTCTTCTTTTTCATGAAGAGGTCCAGGACGGACAGTGGCGACGATGAGGGCCGAATAAAACCCCGAGCCAGATTTTTGTCAAGAAAGTTCCGCAACGCGGCCAACTCAGGGTCCTACATCGAATACAAATGCCCCGCTGGGAGTGGCGCGTCTGGAATCAAATCAATGGGGCAGTCGTATGGCCGATGCGGGGGCAATTGGTCTGTCTCCTGCTCGCTGAAGACATCCGCAAAGTCCGCTAGGTCGGAAGGCAAGGACACCCCGGGTGGACTCAGCAACTGGTCTGCGCAAACTTGGTGGGTGTGGTCCACGCATTGCAGGCTCAGGAAAGAGATTAAATTCAGGGACCAGTAGATTTGCAGATCATGCGTCTGGAGCCAAGCCAAGCCCAAAACCATGGGAAAATGCAGGCCAAAGGTAATATAGAACTGGATGGCCTTATGAGAATCGATGGTCAGGCACAAGGGTTGCGTGGTGGCCTTAATAGGCCCAGACAGAAGCACCTGGCCATCAATGGTCTCCACAAGCATAGGAGGATCCACTGGACACTGAGGGACTGCATATTTGGCTGCAAACGCCGTGTCCATAAAGTTTGTTGTAGCTCCGGAGTCAACAAAGGCATGAGCCGGAATCCCCTGGGATCTACTGGACAGGAATACTCGTGCCGCCAGGATCAAGTGCTGGGGGGGGGTCCGGGGTCCACGTCCGCTGGCCGTGACTTGGTGTTGGTGCATGCCTGACCCAGGGTCTCTCCTAGATCGGGCTTGGGGCGTTTCCCGACAGGGCTTTCTGTGGCTGTGGGGCATGCCCAGGAGCTGACTCCCCTCGTCGCTTCTTAGGGCAAGAAGCAGCCATGTGCCCAGGTTCCCCACAATATAAACACAACCCCCCTGAGTGCCATCTGTTTTTCTCAGTCACTAACAGGCGGGGTCTGGCTGCACCTATTTCCATGGGCTCCACTCGCAGAGCCGGGGTCTCACGCATGACTGGTACGACCTGGGTCTCCTGCGAGGCACGGTGACTGGTCCGTCTCTGCAACCGGGCATTGATCCTGAGGCAAAGATGAACCAGCGCGTTGAGATTAGGAGGAATATCGACCCGGACCAGCTCGTCTTGCAACTCCTCCGACAACCCATCCTGGAACGCGTCCATGAGGGCAGCCTCGTTCCAGGCCGAATCCTGGCTAAGCAGCTGAAACTCACTGACATATTCCTGCAGCGGTTGCCGGCCATGCTTCAGGGTCTTCAGACGTCGGGTAGCAGTCTGCGTGTTGATGGGGTCCTCATACATAAGTCTGAGATGATCACAAAACCCCCTGAAATCATCCAACAGAGGACTAGCCTGGACCAGCAGGGGCATGGCCCAGTGAGCCACAGAGTCAGAGAGCAGGCTAATCATAAACCCCACTTTATCCCGGTCAGTGGGGAAGTCTTCAGCTCTCAGGCTGATAAAAAGCTGGAATTGTCCCAAAAAAGCAGGAAACATGGCCTGGTTGCCATCAAACTTATCTGGCACAGCGACCGGGCATTTTCTCCGGGGAGGTGGAGCAGCGTGAGCTTGGAGCTGAGCCACCTGGGCTGCCAGCAGAGTTACTTGCTGATTAAGATGAGCGTTCTCAGCTCGAAGCTGCTCCATCTTAATAGAGATTTGTTTGTAATTAGGGGCAGGAAGCAAACTGTTCTGACCTAGGCTTCTTGAGACAGTAAAAAGCACATGATTAGTCCCAAAAACCCTCTTTTTATTTCAACAGCTGTGAATTATGTTCATTCACAGCCTGTAATAAGTCAGAAATAGTTTGTAAAGAGTCTGACAGAGGTCTGCCATAGTCCTTCGGGATAAGGCTGATAAGCACCCACCTTTATCTCCCTTGACATGCTGCCAAAGACCTAATTGGCAATTAGCTTTGCAAGGCCAAACGGAGCACAGAGTGAAAATGGAGCTTCAGAATTTAAACCAACCAGAACGAACAAAGTTGCTTCCTGCAAAGGCTCACATGCCTTTGCTCCTCCTTTATGTCTTATGGGAGGGGCCAATCATCTCCAAGCCCTACTCCCGAGTCGTCCCTTTTGTCTTTGTTCTTTCCTTCTGGCAGAATGTCATCTAGGTAAACAAGAACCCCCTTATACAGGTGCTCATGCAGGATCTCATTTATCAATTGCATGAAGTCCCCAGGGGCTCCTTGTAGTCCAAACGGCATTACTCTAAATTGGAAACTGCCTAAGGGGCAGTTTTCCATTCATCCCCTTCTTTGATCCGGACCCGATAGTATGCCTCTCGGAGATCAAGCTTAGTGAACACCTTTTCTTTGGCTAGGTGGCCCAGAATGTCTTTCATGAGGGGTAAGGGGTAGGTGTTGTGCACACACACAGCATTGATCCCTTTGAAGCCAACACACAGTCTCATCCCCCATCTTCCTTTTCCTTGAATCAGTGGTTCGCAACCTTCCTAATGCCGCGGCCCTTTAATACAGTTCCTCATGTTGTGGTGACCCACAACCAGGGGTGGGTTCTAAATTTTTTTACTACCGGTTCTGTGGGCGTGGCTTATTTTGTGGGTGTGGCTTGGAGGTCATGTGACTGGGTGGGCATGGCTAGCTGGGCATGTGACCGGGTGGCCATGGCTATGTGTAGGGATTACTCAAGAGGGCTGAAAAAAGTGATTTCTGACAGGTCCTCGCACTTTTGACCAGTCTTCGCACCTTCGCACCGGTGCCTGGAAGCGGTACGGGTCTGGATGGGTAGAAACAGATTGCAACTCAACCCGGCCAAGACCAAGTGGCTGTGGGTACCGGCATCTCGGTTCAATGGAGAGATGCCATCGCTGACTATAGGGGGTGAAGTTTTGCCCCCTGTAGACAGGGTGCGCAACTTGGGCGTCCTTCTGGACTCATGGCTGAGCTTAGAAGACCAGATAACGGCCGTGACCAGGGGGGCATTTGCCCAGATACGTCTGGTGCGCCAGTTGCGCCCCTACTTGGACCGAGATGCCCTACGCACAGTTACTCACGCGCTGGTCACCTCGCGGCTTGACTACTGCAATGCTCTCTACATGGGGCTGCCCTTGAGGACCACTCGGAGGCTTCAGCTGGTACAAAATGCAGCCGCGCGGGTTGTGATGGGAGAATCCCAATACTCCCATGTTACACCTCTCCTGCGCGGTTTGCATTGGTTGCCGGTTGCCCTCCGGGTGAGATTCAAGGTGCTGGTGTTGACCTACAAAGCCCTACATGGCTTAGGACCAGGATATTTGGCGGACCACCTACAGCCAGCAACGATATCCCATCGCCCGGTTCGCGCCCATAGAGAGGGCCTACTCAGGGTGCCATCAGCTAGACAGTGGCGGCTGGCGACCTCCAGGGGTAGAGCCTTCTCGGTGGGTGCCCCCACCCTCTGGAATCAACTTCCCTTGGAACTCCGATTAGCGCCTGACCTTCGCACCTTCCGCCGTGAATTAAAAACTTGGCTGTTTAAATCCCTTGACCTGGACTGATAATGGGGTTTTAAGGGTTAATTTTAAATCTTTTAAATTTTTAGACTTTATTTTATATTGTGGCTTTGTTTTTATTATTGTGAGCTGCCCTGAGTCCATTGTGAGATAGGGCAGCATATAAGCCGAATAAATAAATAAATAAATAAATAAAATTTAGCATTCTTAACAACTGTGTCACTCATTTCACAACTGCTTCTCTTCACCATGGTGACAAGATAGGGCAAAAACATAAAATGTGAGGACAGTCGTAAGTTCGAGGAATGGTCAAAAGTGCGAGGACCAATCAAAAATAACTTTTTCAGCCCTCTGAGTAGTCCATATGCATAAAAGGATACAGCAATAGAGAGGAATGAAGGAAGGGAAGGGAAATTAGAGTAGGAGTGAGGGTAAGAGAGGGAGGAAGAGAGGAGGAGAAGGAGAAAGGAAAAGGAAGTAGGGAGGAGAAGAAGAGGGGGGGAAGAGAAAGTAAGAAGGAAAGAAAAGAGAGAGGTGGTAGGTTTGAGGAGAAAGATTGCTGTACAATAAAAAAGATGAAAGGGAAGAAAACCAACCCCAAACAAATATAAAGATATTAAGATAAAGAATGAATTGTTAAACTTTAAAGAATAAAAGAGAACAAATATGAATAAATAGCAATAATTAGAAACACACATACAAACATACAATGTATTTTCTTTGAACAGAGTATTTGGCCAGTTCACAAATTTAAACAGTGTTTTGTCATTTCAATTAAATTTACAATTTCTATATTTCCTTTTTGCCATATTTATTCCTCATCTATTTTTTTAAAAAACCAATATTACCCTTCATCCTCATCTCTAATCTTAATCAAATTCAATTTTTCACTTCTATTCTATATTATACCCCTTCCCATTGTCATCTATTTTATATCCATCCTCACATTGGTTAATTATGTAATTATGTAATACAGTTGTTTAATACAAATTCAACATTTTAATATAAATCAATTAGTTATATAACTATCTTTTTTGTATATTAATCAATATGAATATGAATATTCCAATTATTTCCATGCAATCCAATTTCGTACAAATCAATTAATTATATTTACCAATAATAATAAACCAAATAATTTCCCCCATATATTCCTCCAAACCACAACTTAACCATTTCTGCTTTCAACACAATATACCAGTGATGGCTAACCTTTTTTCCATCGCGTGCCAAAAGCGGGGGGGAGCACGGTGGGGTCACACGCACGCGTGCCCACATCCATAATTCTATGTGCCCTGCTCCCCCGGCTTTTGGCACGCGATGGCACGGTGGGCCCGTTTTTTGCTCTCCCCAGGCTCCAGAGCCTTTCTAGGAGCCTGGGGAGGGCAAAAACGGCCTTCCCCACCCACCCAGAGGCCCTCCGGAGGCCGGAAACAGTGTGTTTTCTGACTTCTTGTGGGCCCAGAAGGCCTGAAAATCAGCTGGCTGGTGTACGCATGTGTGCCAGAGCTGAGCTCGCGTGCCCACCGATATGGCTCCGCGTGCCACCTGTGGCACCCGTGCCATAGGTTCGCCATCATGGCAATATACAATTAATCTCAATTATTACAGTTCCCTAGTTAAATAGAGCTTTTTTTCTTTTGTGTTTTAAAATCTTGAACTCTCCTCTTTTGCCCTAAATTTCCCATTGTTTGCAGTTTTGCACCTACTTTTTTGGTGAGGAAAAAGAAAAAGAAATCTCTCCCTGCTTCATTTTGTCACGTTGCAGCAAAGACCCTGCTTTACTTTCAGTTTCCTTTTTGCTAGGGAAAAGAAATTGCTCCAGCAGGCAAAGTTTGTTGCAAAAATTGCAGCAGGCAAAGTGCTTGCAAAACAAGAGCTTGCAAAAGAGCCTGCCCAAAACAGCTGAGAGCAAATCAGCTGAGAGTCGGGAGGCGGATTAATCTTATGGTAATTAACCTATGCTGAAGCTGAAAGAGGCTGTTTTTTCTATTTTTGCAGGCACCGATCTTCTCATTTGTTTTCTTTTAACACTGATCAGTTGTAGGGCGGCCCTTTGAAGCCCCGCGGCAAGAATTTAAACAGCTTTTTTCCCTCTAGCCATCAGCTGGGACTCAGGAGGCAGCAATAGATTGGGAGTGGGTGGGGTAAGCGACCAGCGACCGGCGATCCAACAGAGGCAGAGGGTGAGTGAAAGCGTGGGGGGGGAGAGGGCTTTGGCGACCCCTGTGAAATGGCTGTTCGACCCCCAAAGGGGTCGCGACCCCCAGGTTGGGAACCGCTGTTCTAGGGTGTTAGCTATTCCTGCCATCTTAGTATCATCTGCAAATTTGGTAAGTTCCCCTTCTATTCCCTCATCTAAGTCATTTATGAAGATATTGAAGAGTACTGGGCCTAAGACGGAACCTTGTGGCACCCCACTGCTTACTTCTCTGCATGTAGACTTAGACCCATTAAGGACTACTCGTTGAGTACAGTTTGTCAGCCAGTTGCGAATCCATCTGGCGGTGAAGCTATCTATCCCACTTTTTTCTACCTTACAAAGAAGTAGGCTGTGGTCTACTTTGTCGAATGCCTTGCTGAAGTCTAAGTATATTATGTCCACAGTATTTCGCTGGTTACTAATTTAATCACTATGTTGAAGAATGAAATAAGATTGGTTTGGCATGATCTGTTTTTAACAAACCCGTGCTGGCTGCTAATTATTACTTTACTCGTTTCTAGGTGTTGGCAGATCTGTTTTTTTATTATCTTTTGCAGTGTATCCCATCTTCCTGGGTATTGATGTTAGGCTGATTGGTCTGTACTTTCCTGGGTCTGTTTTTTTTTTCCTTTTTTGAAGATGGGAACCACATCAGCTCTTTTCCAGTCCTCTGGTAGTTCCCCGGTGTTCCAGGATTTTTGAAAGATGTGGTGCAGTGGTTCTGAGATGACATCTGCCAGCTCCTTTAGAACTGTGGGATGTAATCCATCAGGTCCTGGTGATTTGTATTCATCAAGATCAGACAAATGTTCTCTTACTATTTTTTTTGCTTATTTTAACTTTTATTTCCAGTCTGTTTTTTACAGTTATGTTTCTGGTAGGTTGGGCTATAGTTTCTTTTTGTGTGAAGACCAATGCAAAGAATGAGTTAAGCAGCTCTGCTTTCTCTCTCTGTTGCCTGTTACTTCCTTGCCGTCTTCTCTCTTTAGTGGACCGACTGTTTCCTTGATTTTTTTCTTGTTATTTATATGTTGGAAGAAACTGTTTTTGTTATCTTTGACTTTTGTTGCAAGTCTTTGTTCATTCTTTGTTCATTTGCTTTCCTGATTTCGTCTTTGCAGATTCTGGCTATCTGCTGATATCCTGCCTTACTTATGTGTCCCTCTTTCCATTTTTTGTACTTGTCCTTTTTGTCTTTCAATTTGTCAGAGAGACCTTTGTGTAGCCATGCTGGTTTCTTCTTGGATTTCTTGTTTTTCTTTCTCAATGGTATTGCCCTGGTCTGGGCTTTTATGATCGTATTTATCAGAGTTTCCCAAGATTCTTGAGTTGTTTTCCCCTTTAGGATTTTCATCCA
Source organism: Ptyas mucosa (assembly GCA_012654045.1). Taxonomy (NCBI): domain Eukaryota; kingdom Metazoa; phylum Chordata; class Lepidosauria; order Squamata; family Colubridae; genus Ptyas; species Ptyas mucosa. The sequence goes on from WNWU01012207.1 coordinate 50,955, forward strand.
AGGAATCTTTCCCAAGTTCTCTCTGAGTTTATTAAAATCAGCTGTTTTAACATCTAAGACTCTGGTATCATTATGTTCTATTGCTTGTGTTTGCATTATGTTGAATTCTAGTATAACATGGTCACTCTTACCCAAAGTTCCTGCAGTTTCAACTCCCTCTATCACTTCTTCTCTGTTTGTAAGTATTAAATCCAGTATGGCTGTCCCTCTAGTTCCCTCCTCTACCTTTTGGACAACAAAGTTGTCAGCTAGGTTGGTTAGGAACCTATTTGATTTTTCACTTGGTGCAGAATTAGTTTTCCAATTGATATCAGGGTAATTGAAGTCCCCCATTACTATTGTAGTGTGTTTCCTACATATGTTTGTTAGTTGGTTGGCCAAAAGGGTATCTATTTTTTCTGCTTGATTGGGTGGCCTATAGTATACACCTTTTTGTCTTTTATGTTGACCCATATGCATTCTAGGAAGTTTTCGTCTTTGGTTTCATGCAATTCTATAGCAATATAGTGGTCCTTTACATACAGTGCAACTCCACCTCCTCTTTTATGGGGTCTGGGGTTTTTTTGGTTTTTTTTAGATTTATATACCGCCCTACTCCCGAAGGACTCAGGGCAGTGAACAGGCACAGAATAAAATACATAGATACAAAAGTTAAAACATAAATAAAACCAAATTAAATAGTTTAGCCCAGGACAATTAAAAACCCAATAATTTAAAAAAATTAAAATTTCAATTTAAAATAATTTTAAAAAGGGGAGAAGGTTAGGCCAGGCCGGCTTGCTGAAATAGGAGAGTCTTAAGCGCACGGCGGAAAGTGCGCAGATCCAGGATCCTCCGTATCTCTGGGGGGAGCTCATTCCAGATAGTGGGTGCCCCCACAGAGAAGGCCCTCCCCCTGGGAGCCGCCAGCCGACACTGTTTGGCCGACGGCACCCAGAGGAGCCCCTCTCTATGAGAGCGTATGCTTTCTTGTGGGCTTGATTTATCTCTTACTTCTCTGCCTTTATATGTTCTGTACTTGCTATTGTCTACTTGCCTTAGATTTTCTTTTGCCTTGTGTCCTGTGTTGTCTTTTTATCCTCCCTTCCTACTTGTTTTTCTCCTGCCACTATCGGGTATTCAGCTCTCCCTGCTTTTCTCAGTCCCCCACCTTGCCTGTTGGTCTCCCACGCTGTTTTGTTGCCGTTCTCAGTCACCGGTTTGCTGATCCGCTGTGCTGAAATGCTCCACTAACACCAGCAGCCTCCAGTTGCACCGATGCTCTCCCGTTGCTTTCCACGCTCCTCTCAGGATCTGCTTCATTGTGCTGCCTCTTGCTGCCGGCTCTCCCATCTGCTGCGCTGCCACTGCTCCTGGCTCCACAGCCATGGGGCTCCCATTTGCGCTGCTTCTCCCAGCAACAGGTCCACCTGGATGGCCCACGGCAAGCTTGCCTCGTCTCCTCTCCACAGCCGGTTCTCTTCCTTCTCCTCCCTGCTCCACAGCTGGGGCCCACTCGCTCACCAGCTCGCCTCATTGTTCTCTGCCGGTGTGTTTTGCCTCTCCGCTCACCTCGCTTCAATGGGCCTCCGTGCTCTTGGGAAGGCCTCTCAGGTGCAGCTGGGCTTCTCTCAGCAGGCCAAGTTCGCTGTGGATCGTTTTCCTACTATTTCTCCAGTCTTTCCTTCCCTTTTCCTTTCTCCGCTTATTTTTCTTTCTCTATGATTTATTCTATGATTTGTCTTTCCCTCTCCACCTCTCCTCCTATCATTTATCTTACTTTAATAGCAACCTTTCTCTTCTTTTAACTCCCTGCAATGTAACTATGCTTCCTGCCACAGTGGTGGGGCTGGCGCCGGAGCTGGGACCACCTGGACGTGCTCCCGGACCCATCAACGGCCAGGGTAAAACACCCAGCCGGGAGGTATCTGGTCAGCTGGAGGGAGCCGACCAGATCGCACCCTCCTGGGGGGGACTTCTGTCACCGAGTAGTTGCGTCAAGCCCAAGGTTGATGGGCTTGAAGCTCGGGTAGCTCGGTCCCTTCTGGGAGGTATTTGCTTCACGTTGGTCTCGAGCTTCACGGCCGATTGTTAACTGCTCAAACTGATTGGGTAGCCCCTCAAACATTTGGCTGCGCACCAATTTGGTACTGCCATTCTCCTGCCTCATTCAGGTTGATAGCCCCAGTCAATCTCCACTCTAGGATTGTGGCTCGTGACTCCTGGGAAGCAGTTAAGGAGCAATCGGTCAGTGGGTCAGGAAGTGCCGCTTGTCCTAGCAGCTCCCTCTCCATCAGCTGGATTCCTCCTCTGGCAGCCCAGTCGGCTTGGGACTTGGGATGGGCGTCCACCTGGTGCACAATGTCCTCTGCCACAGCCATCACTTACAGGGTCTCCGTAGGGATCAGCAGCTTCTGGCAGGGCCCTCCACAAAGCTTGCACTCACAGGCGGGTTCCTCGGTCTTCCATTTCTTCTCCATCTTCCCTGAGTCTCTCTTGCTGCCTGACTAAGCAAGTTGGGTAAGCAGCCAGGGCTCAGGACCCTGGATAGCGACCCCGTCAGGGACTCACAATTTGGTTTCTTTTAAGTCAGAGCAGGAATAATGTCAAGCTTCCAAGTAATAAATTCCCCGCATGAATAATCCAAGGCAGTCATATTCAATCAAAGTCCATTTATTAGGAACATATCAAATTGGCAAGGTCTTGGTGTAATTCCGGCTCTGATCAAACCCCGGAATTACACTCAGTAAAAAGCAAAAGTTTGAAACTTCCCCCCAGAGTCACATTCTCCAATCAGCTCACAGTCCAACTGTCCGGTGACTCCAAACTCCACTTTCAGCCATCTGCAGGCACATTCTCTGTTCCCACAGGAAAGAATGCTGCCTAACCATAACATCCCCCCTTATCTCTGCAACCCCCACTTCCTACTGCTAGAATGTGGCGAGCCTGAAGCCTCGTTAGATCCCCTTACAGAATACCTAGAAAAAGCTTAGAAAAAAAAATAGGAAATGACTACAATAAAACATGGCTACACATGTGTCAGCTTCAGGGTCGACACCTTGAGCATAGACTATCCTTGCTGCTGTAATTATATGCAGAATCAAATATCTAATTTCTTTGCTGTAAGTTCTGTTCAATATCTCCAGTAAAAACATTTCTGGTTTCCAATCCACATTATAGCCAATTATCTCTTCTATCCAACTTCTAATTTTAATCCAATATTTTTTCACATTGGGACATGTCCACCAGAGATGATAATATGTTCCAGGGACTTTTTTACATTTCCAACAATTTGGAGAATTGCTCGGAGACATTTTAGCAAGTCGTATTGGTGTGAAGTGCCATCTGTAGAACATTTTTAACTGGTTTTCCTTGAATGGTGTTGAGTCAATTTAATATTTATTTCCCATAATTTTTCCCATTTCTCCAATTCTATATTGTAGCCAAAATTTTTGGCCCATCTAATCATGGTATCTTTAACTACCTCTTCTTCCATTTTATACCTCAGTAGATATTGGTATATATTACTAATTAATTTTATCTCTGTTCCATGAATAATTTTATCTAATTCTTGCGGCTCCTTTCGTATTTTATATACCTTTTTATCTCTTACAAATTTAGATTGCACTTGTGCAAATGTCCACCAATCCATCACCCTACCAATTTCTTGTTCCAATTCTTGTTTCACTTTCAAATCTCCCTGATCATTTACCAATTCCTTATATCTAATTATCTTATTTTTCTCCAATAAATTTGGGTATATCAATGCTTCTGTTGGTGATAACCACATTGGGATTCTAGTATAGTGTTATTGTTTTGTTTTTTTCCAAATCTGTAGCAATGCATTCCTGATCAAATGTGTTTGAAAATATTTATGTGATTTATATTTCTCATCCCACAGGAATTCATGCCACCCTGCTTGTAGGTCATGGCCTTCTATTGTTAGTACTTTGTTATTTTTCAGCTCCATCCAGTCTTTTAACCATACTAAACTTGCCGCTTGGTGATAAATTTCCCATTCTGGTAACGCCAATCCCCCTCTATCCTTTGTGTCTTGCAAAAGTTTTAATTTAATCCTGGGCTTTTTCCCTTGCCATATAAATTTGGAAATTAATTTATTTAATTCTTGAAAGAATGTTTTCCCTAGTTTTAACAGTATCACTTGGAACAGAAGTAAAATTCTCGGCAATATATTCATTTTCACTGTTGCGGCGCTCCCTAGAAATTAGATTTATAATTTTTCCCAATTTCCTAAATCTTTTTTTATTTGGTGTATCAATTTATCATAGTTGTCCTCCTTAATTGAGGAGCATTTCACTGTAACCAAATTCCCAGATATTTAATTTTCTTAGTTATCTTCATTTTTATTTTGTCCTCCAATTCCTTTTCCTGACCCTTTGTAAGTTTTTTGTTATTAATTTTGATTTATCCTTATTAATTTTGAGTCCCGCTACTTCACCAAATTCTTCTATCTTTTGTATCAATTTAGAACCCGTTTCTTTTTTTCAGTTTTAAAAAACAAACTTTATTAAATTTAAAAAGATTAAATTATATAAACATTCACAACCATAAAATTACAATCAGCAATGCTAATCACAACAAACAAACTAAATATATGTAATATATATAAGTACAAATATACACAGTGACTTATTTCCTCTTTTATCTTAATGACAGTGTATGATTATTACTTTTAATTTCTTACTAAATTTTAACTTTACCTTCTTTTCCATTGATTTATCCACTCATACCAACCATCCCATACCTTAAAATACTGTGAGTCTTCCTTGTCTTTTAATTTCAAAGTTAGTCTATCCATTTCTGCACATATATAAATTTTTTGAATTATTTGCTGCTCCGTTGGCAATTGATCTGTTTTCCAGGCTTGTGCTAGTGCTAACCTAGCCGCCGTGATTATATGTAATGTTAGATATTTTGTTTCTTTTCTAATGTTTTGTTTAAGCATTCCTAACAAAAAGATTTCTGGTTTTAGCTCAATATCTTCCGCAATTATTTCTGATATCCAATTTTTTATTTTTATCCAATATTTCTTAATTTTTGGGCAAAGCCACCAGACATGAAAGAAGGTTCCCTGTGCTTGTTTACATTTCCAACACGTTGGATTAAGATTTGCATACATCCTCGCCAATCTCGCAGGGGCTAGATACCATCTGTACCACATCTTATAATGGTTCTCCTTGTATGCTACTGATTTTGTTATTCTATAGTTGGTTTCCCATACCCTTTCCCATTCTTCCTATTGTATATTTTTACCAATATTCCTTGCCCAGGCTATCATTTGTCCTTTAACTATGTTTTTTGCCAAGTCAAATTCTAATAAATATTTGTAAATCTTTGAAATCAATTTTCCATCTTTAGCTTCTAATAATTTGTCTAGCCGGTTGGGATTTGTTTCAATTCCTCCTTCCTCACTATCTTCATTGTATCTAGTTTATATTTGTAGGTAGGGCCACCAATCAATTTCTGTACCTTGGTCCCTAAGTTCCTGCCATGTTTTTAATCTTCCATGAGAATCCAGTAGTTCTTTGTATCTTATTAATTTATGGGCAGCTAGTGTATTGGGGTGCATTGCCGCCTCCAATGTGGATATCCAGCCAGGAACCTTCATATAATGTTTATTCTTAATTTCAAACCAAATGCCAATTAATGAATTTCTTATTATATGATTTTTAAAATGTTTATACGTTTTGTTCCCGGCGTTCCGCAAGAAGGCATGCCACCCCTTCAATAAATTGTGGCCTTCCAATTTTAATAATCTTTGATTTTCCAAATTGACCCATTCTTTAATCCATGTCAGACTCGCCGCTTTGTAATATTTTTCCCACGCTGGTAGGCCAAAACCCCCTCTAGTTCTATCATGCTGTAATATGTTTAAATTTATCCTTGGCATTTTCCCCTCCCATACGAATTTTGATGTTATTTTGTTCAGATTTGTAAAGAAATTTTTCTCTAATTTAACCGGCATAGTTTGAAATAAGTAGAGGAGTCTCGGCAGTATATTCATCTTTATCGCCGCAATTCTTCCTATCAATGATAGCTTTAGTTTCCCCCATCTTTCTAAGTCTTTTTTAATTTGTTGTACTTTTTTTTTTAATTTGATTTATATGCCGCCCTTCTCCGGAGACTCAGGGCGGCTTACAATGTGTTAAGCAATAGCCTTCATACTTTTGTATATTTATACAAAGTCAGTTTATTGCCCCCATGATCTGGGTCCTCATTTTACCTACCTTAGAAAGGATGGAAGGCTGAGTCAACCTTCAGCCTGGTGGGATTTGAACTTGCAGTAATTGCAGGCAGCAGATGTAAGTGGATGTTAATAACTGCCTTAGTCTACTGAGCCACCAAAGCTCATACTAACTCTCCGTAATTATTATCTTTTATGGCTACATTTCTAGTTGTCAAATTGATACCTTTATCTTCTTACTGTAACTGTTTGTAATCCTGATTGTTTTTCTAATTCTTCTATTTGTTTTACTGTTAGATTTTTAGTTAATATTTTGGTCTTATCTTTATTAATTTTTAAACCTGCCACTTTGCCGAATTTCTCTATCTTATTTGTTAATTTTAATTCTGTTTCTAGTGGGTCCTCTATGAAGAATACAAGGTCATCAGCAAACGCTTGGACCTTGTATTCTTCTCCTTTTACCTTGAGTCCTTTTATGTTTTTATTTAACCTAATTCTTCTAAGTAAATTTTCCAAGGTTAGAATAAAAAATAGTGGTGAAAGTGGGCACCCTTGCTGTACTCCTCTACTTATTTCAAAAAAAATTGTTAGTTCCCCATTAACTAGTATTCTTGCTCTCTGTTTTGTGTATATTGAAGCTATCATCCTTTCAAATTTCTCCCCGAATTTCATATTTTTTATTTGTTGTGTCATAAATCTCCAATTAACCCAATCAAACGCTTTTTGTGCATCCAGAAAAATCAGGGCTACCTGTTTCTCTGGATGCACCTCATAATATTCTATTACATTAATCACAGCCTTGGATAGTACAGTGGTCTAAAGCCCTGTTATTAACATCAGCTGCCTGCAATTATTGCAGGTTCGAATCTCACCAAGGCTCAAGGTTGACTCAGCCTTCCATCCTTTCTAAGGTAGGTAAATTGAGGACCCAGTTTGTGGGGGCAATAAGCTGACTTTGTATAAATATACAAAAGTATGAAGGCTATTGCTTAGCTCATTGTAAGCCGCCCTGAGTCTCCGGAGAAGGGCGGCATATAAATCAAAAATTTAAAAAAAAAACAGTCCTTATGTTATTTTTAATTTGTCTTGCTGGCAGAAATCCGTTCTGGTCTGGGTGCATTCTACGATTTAATATTGCCTTTAATCTGTTTGCCATCAAATTCATAAAAATCTTTTATATATATATATATAATTTTATTAGTTTTATGGTTATAAAAAAAACATCAAATCTCTGATACAGTCAGACGTGCAGTGTTTGTACATGTTAACAAATTATACGTCAGGTATACTTCAAGCTTAAATTACAATATATAGCCGTCCCTTAACATCATACTTTTATCTTATTGTTTAGCCATTTGTACCACTTTCTCCATACTACCTGGTGTTTAGATTTCTCATCGTTATTTAACTCACTCGTTAATTTTGACATTTCTGCGCACTCTAGAATTTTGTTTATTAAAGTTTCCTCTGATGGTATAGTTTTGTCTTTCCAAAATTTCGCATAAACTAATCTGGCCGCAGTTCTTATATGAATTATAAGTTGAATTTTATCTTTATCTTTAGTAAAGCCATCTCTGATTATTCCCAAAAGAAATGTTTCAGGCGTTAAATCCAATTCCTCTTCAATTATTTCCCGTATCCAATTTCGTATTCTAGACCAGAACCTTTTTGTCTCAGGGCAGGTCCACCACATATGATAGAAGGTGCCAACTTCCTTACCGCACTTCCAGCAAGCATCTGAAGCATTAGGGAACATTTTTGCTACTCTGGCTGGCGTTAAGTACCACCTATGAAACATCTTATAATGATTTTCCTTATATGTTGCGGATTTAGTCATTTTATAATTCCTGTTCCAGGCCTCCTCCCAATCATTGAAATTTAAGCTGAATCCGAAGTTTTTTCCCCAAATATTTAGTTGGTTTCTGGCTATGTCCTCTGCCCTGTCCTCGTCTATTAGAAGATTATATATT
>WNWU01012207.1:84108-103817 GCA_012654045.1 Ptyas mucosa
TAGATCTTTAACTCCTATCACCCAAAAACAATATGCATATAAACCACTGACAAGTTATACAAAATATTCATTCATAAGCTATTTGAAGTTTTTTAGTCCGATATTTACTCTGGATATAGTCAATCCATCTTCTCCATTCTGTTATATATCTTTCATTCGAATAGTCTCTGAGATATGCGGAGATTTTCGCCATTTCCGCCAAATGCACCACTTTTAATGTCCATTCCTCCATGGTGGGTATTTCTTCTTCCAATATTGTGCCACAAATAACCTAGCTGCTGTTATCAGTTTTAAAATCAACTTTGTTTCTATAACTGTACAATCTGTAATTATTCCCAACAAAAAAAACTGTGGCGTAAACTTAATCTTTTTCTTTAAAATATTTTGAATAACCCACCAAATTTTCACCCAGAACGCCTTAATCTTTTTACAAGTCCACCAAATATGATAATATGTAGCATCCTGGCTCTCACATCTCCAGCATTTAGGCTGAAGATTTGGATACATACAAGCCAGTTTTTTTGGGTCTAAGTGCCATCTATAAAACATTTTATAAAAGTTTTCTCTTAAATTTTGAGCTTGTGTAAATCTTACATTTCTAACCCAAATATTTTCCCATGTGTCCATCGAGATTACTTCCCCTATGTTTTGCGCCCATTTTATCATACAATCCTTAACTAATTCAGTTTCTGAATCTATTTCCAATAATACATTATATAACCTTTTAATGTGCATTTGACTTTGATCTCGTATTTGTTTAATCAAGTTATCATCCTGAAACAAAATTCCCATTTTTTGGTCTTCTATCCATCTGGCCTGTAGCTGGCCATACTGAAACCATGTTTTAATCACTCTTTCATCTTTTAATTGCTGAATAGTTTTTAGTTGAAGTGTATTCCCTTCCTTATACAAAAGTTCCTTATATGTAATCCCATCTTGTTTTTGCTCTATACTTATATTCTCTATCGCATGTCTGGGTATTGTCCATATTGGCAATTTATCATTTAACTTATATCGATATTTCTTCCAGATGCGCAACAAAGCACTCCTCAGTATATGACTCTTAAAAATAATATCTACCTTTTTATCATACAATAAGTAAGCGTGCCAGCCATAGACCAGACCATAACCCTCTATATTTAATATCCTTTCCTCCGTCATGCTAACCCAATCACTAACTGCCGACAAGGTGGCTGCTTCATAATACAGTCCTAAATTTGGCATTTTAAGACCTCCTCTCTCTCTAGAGTCCTGCATTATTCTCTGTTTTACTCGTGGTTTCTTCCTTACCCAGATAAAAGAGTTTACACCCTTTTGCCACTCCTTCAGATTTTTGTCTGTTTTAAGTATAGGTATCATTTGAAAAAGGAATAGAAACCTTGGCAAAACATTCATCTTTACTGCAGCTGTCCTTCCCAGCAGCGACAATTGCAATTTTTCCCAACTCTGTAGATCAGTTTGTATTTTGTTCCACAATAGTTCATAATTATGTTGGTATAATTTCATATTTGTTGTCAGGATATTAATCCCTAAATATTTGACCTTTTTAACTACTTCAAATCCTGTTATGCTTACCATCTCCTCTTTTTGTTTTACAGTCATATTTTTAGCTATTATCTTTGTTTTGGCTGCATTTATTTTAAAACCAGATACTTGTCCATAATCTTTAATTATATCCATCAAAACCTTAATAGATTGTAATGGCTGGGTTAAGGTAACAACCAGGTCATCTGCAAACGCACGTAGTTTATATTCATGCTGTCTAATTTTAATTCCCTTTATACTTTCTAGCTCACATATTTTATTCAATAATATTTCCAATGACAGAATAAACAATAATGGAGACAATGGACATCCTTGTCTTGTACCTTTTTCTATTTCAAAGTTATCAGTTAGGCCTCCATTAATTATTATTTGAGCTGTTTGTCTCTGATATATTGCCTTAATTGATTGTTCAAAATACTCTCCAAACTTCATCCTTTCCATTATTTTCAATAAGAATTGCCAATTCAATCGATCAAACGCTTTCTCTGCATCAAGAAATATTAGCGTTGCAGGGACCTGTTTATTCCTGCCCAAATACTCCACTATATTAACAATATGCCTAGCATTATTTTTCATTTGTCTACCACTTATAAATCCTGTTTGATCATTATATATCATTTGTTGCATAATTTTCATTAATCTATTTGCTAACACTTTAGCAAAAATCTTATAATCTGTATTTAAGAGTGATATGGGCCTGTAATTTTTTGGTTCTAAATGGTCTTGACCTTCCTTAGGTATTAGAGAAATAAAAGCTGTCTTCCACGATGGGGGTACCCCTCCACCCTGTTGTATGTTATTAAATAATTCTTTCAGTGGTTCCACCATCTCCTCCTGGAAATTTTTATAGTAGACCGCCGTCAAACCATCCGTCCCCGGGGCCTTACCAGACTTCAATTCTTTAATTGCTACTGCGATTTCCTCGGATGTTATAAGCTGATTTAAAATATCTCTCTGCTCTTGTGAGACTGTAAAAATGTTTTGTTTCTGTAAATATCTATCTATATCTATATCTTGAATTTTATCAGCCATATATAATTTTGAGTAGAACTCTAAAAAAGATTTCTTTATTAAATCTTGCTGATAAACCTCTTTACCTCTGTATTTTACTTTTTCTATTGTCCTTTGACTCTGTTTTTTCCTAAGGAGATACGCTAACCATTTGCCCGGTTTATTAGCATTACAAAATGTGTTGTGTTTAGCATATTTCAAATTAGTTGCTGTTTGATCTGCTATCAACATATTAAATTGCCCCCTCAGTAAGTTAATTAATTCTTTGGTTTTATTGTCTGTCGGATTCATTATCAAATTCTGTTCTTTTTTCTTTATTTCTTCTTCTAATAACCTTCTTTTCTCCCCCTGCTTCTTTCTAAATTTATTATTTAGGTATATCAAAATACCTCTCATATATGCTTTACTTGCATCCCAAACCATTTCCACAGGGGTACCCTTTTGCATATTTATAACAAAAAATTCTTTCATAAATTTCTTACATTCCTTTACATTTTCTTCATATCTAAATAAGTTTTCATTTAACCTCCATGACCTTCTGGGTCCCTTCCCATACTCCATTTCCACCCAGACTGGGCTATGATCAGTTAATGTTCTTGGAAAAATCTTTGTATTCTTCACCCTAAAAAAAAGATCATTAGTTATTAAAATAAAATCAATCCTTGAAAAGGACTGGTGTCTGTCTGAAAAAAAAGTAAAATCTTTTTCTGTTGAATTCCTCTCCCGCCAAATATCCTTCAGCTCCCACTCCTCCATCAGCTCAAAGAAAGATTTTGGCAGTTTTGATCTTGTAAAAAAACTCTGCTTAGGTCCTTTCTTGTCTTGTTTAGTGTCTATGACTCCATTCCAGCCACCAAGCAAAATGCATGACTTATAGTCCCATTGTATCAGTTTTTCATGTAAATATCTATAAAAAATTTCCTGCTGTTGATTAGGTGCATAAACTCCAACTATAAGTAATTTTTCCCCTTTAAGCAATACTTCTATGGCTAAAAATCTTCCTTGATCATCTGCTTCAATTAATTTTGCAATTAAATCCTTCTTTAGATAGATAACTATGCCATTCTTCTTCTCTGGTGCTGCTGCAACATAGTGTGCACCCAATCTTGTATTAATTAAGTATTTTTGATCTTGTAGTCTAATATGAGTCTCTTGCAAACAAATTACATCATTTTAAAATTGTTTAAGGTAACAAAATATTTTCCTCCTTTTCTGCGGTGAATTCAAACCATTGACATTCCAAGTCAGGAACCTAGTTCCCATCCTTAAATCTCTGAAGCCTTTGGAGCATTTGCTGGTTTTCACACCTTAATTGACCTTTGGGTCTAGCTCCTCCCACAGCTTCTGTTTTTGTAGTTTCTTGGGTTGCCATCTGTAATTGTTGCAGTTTTAGTTCTTCTTTACGTTTAGCTGTTGCTGCTCTGGTCTGTCTTTGATCCTTTGGTTCTTCTGGTATCTCAATCAACTGTATCTGAAGAAGGTCTTCTTGACTGGTCGAAATTGCAATGCCCCCCTGTGCTATTGCGAGCAAATCTTCTCTCTCCTATGGTCTCTCCTCAATTAGTTGTTTCTTGCCTTTAATTTCAGGCAATTTTGGTCTTCCAGCCTTTAATACATTTAAGTAGAAATCTCTTGCTTTCTCCACTGTATTAAGCCTGTATCTTTCTCCAGAGTAGTTAACCACTATACCGGCTGGAACATCCCATCTGTATTGTATCTGGCGATTTCTCAACTCATCCACCAGGAAAGAGTACTCTCTTCTAGCTCTTAACATTTTCGGGGGGATCTCCTTCATTGTCATCACTTCTTGTCCATCCACTTGGAGCTTGTTTTTAAAGGTGGCCTGTAAAATTTCATTACGGAACCGTCTTGAAGTGAGGTAAATTACAGTGTCTCTAGGTAAATGCTTCTGTCTGGCCACCCATGAGTTGACTCTATATATTTTGTCAATTTGCCAATCCACCATTTCACGCTTTTGAGCCACCATCAACTGTGCCAAAGCTTCTGCCATCATATCTTTCAAATTTTCTTGTTTATTTTCTTTCACCCCCCTTATTCTTAGGGCAAACTCCATTTCTCTGTATTTAATCAGAGTCACATCAGCCTCAGATCTCTCAATTTTTTCCTGAGACTGCCCCAATCTGCTGGCCAATATTTGATTAGATTCTTTCACTTCTTCAATTTTATCATCTAGCATCTCAGCCTGAGATGCCAGCCCTTTAAATGCATAAGGTATGTCTTCCCTAATTTCTTTATTTCTTGCTGAAATGTCCTCTGAAACTGTTTTGATTTTATTATCTATCACAGCAGTAAGTTCTACTGCAACTGATTGAATCTTATCATCAAGCACAGCTGTGAGTTTCCTCTCTGTAACTTTTAAAGCTCCTTGTATAGCTTCTTGTATCATTTCAATTGTCAAAGCTGGTGTTTCTGTTTGGGGGGCAAAAGCTTGCAATTTTGATGTATGTGCGGGAGAACTGCCTGCACTTCCTGGACCCTTTGTTGGGACAGTCTTTACTGTTGGAAGTTTTGTGGCCATTTTAAAATGAGTTGGTTTCCCCCCCTCCTTCTTCTTCCTTCTTCCCTTCTCTTGTCTTTTTATTTAAAATTAAAAGCAGCCAAACAACAAAAACACTTTTTCCATTTACTTAAAACAGTCCTTAGAAAAATCCTCCTTCTAGCAGAACATTAATAGAGTAACTTTTTAACAGTCAAAAGAGGCTCTACCGGCACTTTAAATCACTTTCGTTTTCACACACTTTCAAGCCTCAATCGCCATTTTGTATCCAATTAAGTTAAAGCTTCCAAAGGAGGCAATACACAAAGAAGTTGAAGTTAAGTAAAGTACTTGCAAATTTTTTCCCTCCTGGCTGGTCTTGCCTGCATATGTTGTTTAAGCTTTAAGTTCTTGAAAAAAAAGGAAAAAAAACCTGCAGATGCGGTCGCGGCTTTTAGCTCTGCTGTTGCAGAGTCATTCCCAGTCTGGAGCAGCTTGGCTGGTTTCTGGGGAGCTCAAACCTTTCACCCCACAGAAATTCTTCTGGGGGCTTCCGGGGAGCTCTACCCCCACCAGCCTGCTCTTCACTCTCCCCTTTGCCTGGGGAGAGACTTTTCAAGCCTCCCGACAGCATTGACCTGCTGTTCGGGGGCTTTTACAAAACCGCGGAACGGGCGCTCGTATCAGAGCATCCTCAAAGCTTCGCGGAGCCGCCGGAAGTCCCTGGTTTGGCATCTTCTTTGCTACTGAAGGATCGGCTGGAGTGATGAGCCGAGAGAAAGTCAGTGTTCCCTCTCCCACTTGCTGCTCACGTTGTTTTGTTGCTTGGTGAAGGTTTGTCCCCTATGGCAGAAGGGACGGTCCCGGGTGTGCTGGAGCCAGCAGTGCCCATTGAGGCCATCATGGAAGAGGTGCTTGGGGAAGGGGGGGCCACCAGAGTGCCCAGCCTGAACAGCCTGTGGTCAGGTCCAAGCAGCGCCAGCCTATTGAGGAGGATTGTGGTGGGATCGCTGGGACACGAGACAAGGGGCTTGGACGTCCAGAGCAAACCCATGAAGGGGAGTGGTGGCCAAGTTCCACTCTTGCTGAGGCAAAACCACCGACCCCTTCGTTTTTCGGTCCTTTGTTTAAAGGCTGGAGAGAACGATGCTGGACTGATGACAAGGATGCAGACTGGGGGTTTGCCACATCCGGTCCTAGTTCCAGTGCCATGGAGGCACTTTGTGACCGTTTTGAGGAGGGGAGTTTCCGGGATGCCTCCTCTTGGCAGCCCTGGGCCACGGGTGCCGAAACTACCCAGGGTTTGTTGTGGCAAGAGACGGGTGTGTCCGGGTCCACTGCAGAGGTCCGGTTTCACCTGGCCAGTCCAAAGTTCTGGAGAAATCCTGAGCCGGGTTGAGCAGAATCAGAGACTTGGGAACAGAGACCTCCTAGGGGGGAGTCACGCGATCGAGCTCCTGTCCTACAGCCTCTAAGAAAAGAGTTAGGGGATGAACAAAGAGCCCAGCGTGTTGTTGGGGATCGGCCTTGTCACCCCGAGAGGAGGGCCATTGGGGATCAAAGAAACACCGGGGAGCGTAGGCCACCCGACCCAGTTCCAGCATGGCTGCCAGGTCCGGATGCGTGGTTCCCTCAGCCCAACTGGGGCCCCCCACCACTGCAAGCCACGTTCGACGGAAGCCCAGACCATGTGGTGTTGTTCCTGAGTCAAGTAATTAGCCATTTTGACCAACATGGACGCTGGTATCCCTCGCAATGGGCCATGGTGGTGGCTATAACAGCTGTGTTGACTGGAGATGCGGCGGACTGGGTGGCCGGGTTGCATCGAAACCACGCACGAGAACTGGTAGACGTGGGCAGGTTTTGGGAAGCCGTTCATTCAACTTTCGAAGATGAATCAAGTGTACAAGTGGCAGAAGGGGACCTGGTGGTTCTCAAACAGGGCGGTGCTCCAGCCAAGGATTACGTTCGGGACTTCCGGAAGCTCACCAGTCATTTGCTGGACTGGCCAGAACGAATGTTGGTCCAACAGTTTCGTATGGGGTTGGACCGTGAGTTAAGACAAGCCTGCGCGTACCGAGGTTTGGCACCGCAGTTAGCCATATGGTTTAGAGTGGCTATAGAGCTAGACATCGCTCTTCGAGAGTTCCGGCCTCGGCCGGAGTCTGCTGTTGGCCAAAGAAAGTTTGCGCCGGAGAGACCAGCAGAGAAACCCCAGATGGTGTGGGTTCCAACCCCGCCAGCCGGAACTAGTCCTGTTGTTAGGTCTCAAAGGCCGGCCTTCCGGTGTTTCAGATGCAATCAGGTGGGCCACAGGGCGGCTGAGTGTCCTTCTCCGGTCCCGCGGCTCCAGCTGCAAAAACAACCATCAGGAGCCAGAGTTCCCACCAGAGGGCTCCCACAACCATCGCAAGAGAGGATGCAAGCAGTGCAAGGACCAACGGCGGTTGCAGACGCCCCCGTAAAGAATGATGCCCCTAAATCTATGGTGGGGAAATTTCCAGTAGTGTCGGGGGACAGCGATGACGAGGAAGTAGAAGACCCTATGGTGAGCGAAACCGTTTGCCCTTTTGTGATACCAGTGGTGCTAAGAAACCCTCGTTGTCAGACTGGCCTCCAATATGGGGCTTTGGTAGATACCGGTTGTACTCGCTGCCTTCTTCGTAGGGCAGTGGCAGACGCCCTGGGGGTGTGGGTGAGACGGTTGAGGAGTCCGGTCAAGTTTGAGCAAATGGATGGGTCGTTGTTAGGGGGGCACCTGCCACCCACGTCACAGAAAGTGTGGAGTTAAAAGTGGGTGACCATCAAGAGTCTATTCAGTTCATCGTAGTGGACAACATGATAGAACCGGTTATATTGGGTCTTACCTGGTTAGATAGGTGCCAGCCTCATATCTGGTGGGAGGGGGGTTATCATAAACTCCGGATACCGTTAGGTTCAGTACCAGGCAGTCCAGGCCCATCCACACTGGCACCACCGCCGGTCACTCAGGTAGGGGGTTGTGCTTCCCTAGAGGGGTCACAGGAACCACCCTTCCCAGAAGTCTACCAAGATCTTGCAGCTGTGTTCAGTGAAGAGGAATGCGAGGTGCTACCCCCCCCACCGGCCCACAGATTGTGCCATTGAGTTATTATCAGGGGCCAGATTGCCTAAACCACGGATGTATTCCATGACTCAACCGGAATTGACTGAGTTACAACAGTACATCGATAGAAAACTGGCATGGGGCTTTATTACACCCAGTAGGTCTAGGATGGCAGCTCCGGTGTTTTTCAGGGAGAAGAAAGACGGGGGCTTACGCTTATGCGTAGACTTCCAGGGAGCTGAATGGAGTGTGTGCGTAGAACATTTATATCCACTGCCGCTTATGAAGGACCTTCTAGCCGCACTATCAACCAGTCGAGTGTTCACCAAACTGGATCTACGGGAAGCATACTATCGCGTTCGAATCAAGCTGGGGGACGAATGGAAGACGACTTTCAATTGTCCCCTTGGTAGTTATCAATACAGAGTCATGCCATTCGGACTCCAGGGCGCCCCTGCAGTGTTCATGCAGCTTTTCAACGAAGTGCTGCATGAACATCTGTATAGAGGAGTTCTTGTGTACCTGAACGATATCCTGATCTATACTCGTGACATGAAAGAGCATACGGCTTTGGTACGTCAAGTATTAGAAAAACTACTGGCTGCGAAACTATTCATAAAAATGTCAAAATGTCAGTTTCATAAATCCACGATTGATTATCTGGGTTACAGGATATCAGCCAACGGCATAGAGATGGATCCGCGTAAAGTCCAGGCAATTGTAGAGTGGCAAGCTCCTAAAACAAGGAAGCAACTTCAAAGTTTCCTTGGTTTTGCTAATTTCTATCGCCAATTCGTCCCAGCTTTTGCTTCTATAGCCTTACTGTTAACTGATCTGTTACATACTAAAGCGTCGACAGTGAAAGCAAGACCATATCAGGTATTACAGTGGACTGCACAATGTCAAAGTGCCTTCAAACAATTAAAATACCTGTTCACAAAAGAGCCTGTTCTCAAGCATCCGGATCTGACACGGGAATTCATCGTCCAGGTAGACACTAGCGACGTAGCTGTAGGAGCAGTATTATTGCAAAAAGACGAGCAAGACTGAGTGCGCCCCTGCGCCTATACATTGCGCAAACTAAGTTCCACGGAACGCGGATGGGCGATCTAGGAAAAAAGAAGCTTTCGCGGTGAGGTGGGCACTGATGATGTGGCGCCACCTTTTAGAAGGAGCAACCCAACCGTTTGAAGTATGGACAGACCATAAAAACCTAGAGGCCTTACAAGCACCTAGGCAGCTGTCCCCAAAACAATTGCTCTGGGCACAATATTTCTGTAGGTTTTCGTTTCAGCTTAAATACGTTCCAGCAGGAAAGAATTTTCTGGCTGACGCACTGTCTCGGATGCCACAATATAATAGCAAGCGAGAAGAAGTAGTGGAGTCGCTTATACCATCCGTCCACAACGCGCGTATCGTGTCTGCGGCGTTACGAACAGAATCATCGTTTCTGACTGATCTACAGACGGCTGTCCAACAGGATACCTGGATAGCTCAAAACCCAACATTGATAGTTCTGCGAAATGGGTTAGGATGCTTTGGTGATCGGTTATATGTCCCTGAATCTCTCAGAGCGACAGTATTACGGCGATACCACGATGCTAAGTCATCAGGGCATTTCGGGTTCGTTAAAACCCTTCATTTAATCAGGCGTCAGTTTTGGTGGCCGCGGATGTGTAAGGAGGTTAAACAATATGTGAGGGGGTGTCCCACGTGTGCAGCAGCGAAACCATGGTCAGGAAAACCGATAGGACCCCTGCAGCCGGTAGCTAATCCTGGTCGTCCGTGGGAGGCTATCGCAATGGACTTCGTGGTGGAGCTTCTGTCAAGCAACGGACACACAGTCATATGTACCATTGTGGACCTATTTTCAAAACAAGCGCACTTCATTCCCTGTCGGGGATTACCGTCCACTCGACGGTTGACGGATATGTTTATCCAACACATCTATCGTCTCCACGGAGTTCCAAAACGCATCATATCAGATCGGGGGGGTCCAATTCACGGCGAAATTCTGGAGATCATTCATTCATCGTATAGGGTCGACTCAAGGGTTGAGCTCGGCGTTTCACCCCAGTACCAACGGGGCAGCGGAAAGAGCTAATGCTGCTGTAGAACAGTATCTACGTTGCTACGTAACCTACCAGCAAACCAACTGGTCCACCCTTATACCCTTTGCAGAGGTAGCATACAATAACATCTGCCATCGAAATACAGGTCTTTCTCCGTTCCAAGTAGTCTATGGACAAGACTTCCCTGCAATACTAGAAGTAGAGCCACTGTCGTCAGGCACAACTACACTGTCTGATTGGGCCACGAAAATACAGCAAACGTGGCCGGGGGTTAAGGCCACCCTAGAAGAAGCATCTAATGAATATAAGAAATATATTGATAAGAAGAGAGCAGATCCAAAGCCGTTTGCGGTGGGGGATCAAGTTTATTTATCAACCAAATACCTAAAACTACGGTTGCCGAGTAGAAAATTAGGTCCCAAGTATATAGGCCCATTCCCCATAACCCGCGTCATCAACCCTGTAACTGTAGCACTAAAGCTGCCCAAGCTGCTTGGTAAGATACATCCTGTTTTTCACGGCAGCTTACTAAAACCCGTTTCGGTAGATAGGACAACTACCCAATCCGAGCCGCCAGGTCCTAGCCACGCAGATCATTACGAGATAGACAAACTGTTAGATTCCAGGCTACGTAGGGGAAAATTACAATATCTAGTACGTTGGAAGGGCTATCCCTTAGCACAAGCATCCTGGGTTGCAGCATCAGACGTTCACGCTGACCGGTTGGTTCAGCGGTATCACCGTAAATACCCGGATAAACCAGGGCCAGAGGGGGGATGTGTTGGCTAAACTTAATGAGTCTGTTTTACCTCCTTCAGATAGACCCCTGGTGACAGGAGAGCTGACTGTCGAGCCGCGGCCAGGACTCGCCATCGCTAGGGAGAGGATGGCCGTGATGGAGAGGGAGAGGTTACCCTGAATGGAAATCCCTGCAGCGAAGCACGGCAGGACGGAGAGCTCAGCGGCTGGCGTTTCTTCATGGTGCATGGCGCCCCCCTGTGACGTAACAGAGAGCGCGCCCCGCCAAACAGCTGTTGGGAGGGGGGAATTTCCTTTTGAATGCCAGATGGTGGATTGTTAAGTTTTACTCTATGTATAAATAGCACTGCATTGCAAGCGCCTGTAACGCTGACTTTAAAAAAGCATTTCCGACTTGTTCCTTTCTGCTGCCCTGCTGGCTTTCTAATTTTAGCAACAGGTTCCTTGCTTGTGAGCTCTGTGCCTTGCTTTTTTGTTTGTTTGTTTTTTCTGCCTCTGAAACTTCTGAAACTCTGTTTCAGAAAAAACTTTTTTTCCTGCTTCTGAAAGCCTCTGAAACAGAGCTTCAGAAAAAAAGCCTCTGAAGCTCTGTTTGGGGGCTTCTTTTCTGAAGCTCTGTTTGAGGGCTCTCCTCATGGGTAAATCTCCAGCTCTCCTCATGGGTAAATCTGCTTGTTTTTAGGGGGAAGGGGAGTGTCTGTTTGAGAGAGTGAATCATGTGACTGCAGGGAGGAAAGTTCTCCAGTTCACCTCATGAATGAATCTGCTTGTTTCTAGGGGGAGGGGAGAGTGGCTGTTTGATTGAGTGTAAGTGGGAAGTCTTGTTAGCTGTGTGCGTAGGAAAAACCAGTTAGATGGTGTCCGCTAGCCTTGGAAGGCAACTTATGTAGGAGAAGGAAAACTCCGATCTCAAACCTCCACTGCCTTTTGGCTATACCCATCTATGGGAAAGTCTTCAGGAGTCAACCTCGAGGCAAAACCTGAAGCAGGAGTCCTGGAGTGAGGAGGAGTGCTAGAGGAGTAATACCTCTCTAAAAAAAAACCTTGGTCCAGCTGGCCCGGCTGGTAGCACCTCGTAAGGGCCCCTATCCAGGGTTACAGGAAAAGATGGTCAACTGTTTTGAAGGCAGAAGAGGGCTTTATGCCCCAACGGCAGATAAAATGGCAGAACCATCTTCTAGGAGAAGGGAAACTCTGATTACAAACCTCCACTGCCTTGTCTACTCCACTGCCTATATCTACTACTGGAAAAGGCTTCAGGAGTCAACCTCGAGGCAAAATCCAGAGCCGGAGTCCTGGAAGCAGTTCGTGACTGTGTACAATCACGTTCTGGTAACTCCTGCAACTCAGCTGGAACTAATCGTATCGGCTTTGCCGTTCCATTGGACTATTTCAGCAATGTGGAGAGGGGGGATCTGCTGCTTGGGTAACAGTCTATCCTCCATATTAATCTACCCAGGCCTCGTGCTCTGGAGAGGACACTCCAGCTTTGCATACAGCATTGAAACAACACGAGAAGTGGCAGTTACCGGTTATGACGCCAGGGGCCACTTCCGTCGGTGGGAGAGGTCATTGTACCTCATTGGGCAACTACTGCCTGCCTTAAGCTGGGCAGCTCCCAGCCAGTAAGATGCTGCCCCGCCACGGTCTGTTAACCTCACAGGGTGCGTGGGGTTTAGGGTCAAAGCAGACAAGCAGATCGATAACTTTGCACCATGCAACAAACATAAGAAAACTTTAGCCCTAAAGTTGGGCACCTGGAATGTTTGGACAATGACCCCCAGCCTTTCTGACGATTTACAAAAGATAGATGACGTACGTAAGACAGCTGGCATTGACATGGAGTTGAGCAGACTGCAGATGGACATCATTGCTCTTCAAGAGACAAGACTGTTAGACTTGGGATCTATTAAGGAGAAAAACTTCTTGTTCTTCTGGCAGGGAAAACCATCAAACGAGTCTAGGGAATATGGGGTTGGCTTCACAGTCAGAAACACCCTACTAGGATCCACTACTCCACCTGCTGCAGGAAGTGAAAGAATTCTGTCCTTGCAGCTCCACTCATCAGCAGGGCTGGTTACTCTTATTAGCGCATATGCTCCAACATTATCATCTTCAGTAGAATCCAAAGACAAATTCTACGACGATCTGGCTGCTACTATCAAGAAAGTCCCTGAGAAAGAATCACTGTTTATCCTTGGCGATTTTAATGCCAGAGTTGGAGCTGATTATAGTTCTTGGCCCACTTGTTTAGGTCAGTTCGGCATCGGAAAGATGAACAAAAATGGCCAACGACTGCTGGAGTTTTGCTGCTGCTATGGTCTTTGCGTTAGCAATACATACTTTAAAACAAAGCCTCAACACAGAGTCTCTTGGAGGCATCCAAGATCGAAGCATTGGCACCAGCTCGACTTGATTCTTACCAGGCGCTCCAACCTCCCCAATATTACAATCACACACAGCTATCAGGGTGCTGATTGTGATACAGACCACTCCTTGGCGTGCAGCAGAATAAATAAATAATAAATAAATAATAGTTCTTCTGTGTAATTTTGCCACCTCTTCTTAATCTCTTCTGCCTCTGTTAGGTTCCTGCCATTTTGGTCCTTTATCATGCCCATCTTTGCATGAAAAGTTCCCTTCATATCTCCAATTTTCTTGAAGAGATCTCTGGTCCTCCCTATTCTATTGTTTTCTTCTATTTCTTTGCACTGTTCATTTAAGAAGGCATTCTTATCTCTTCTAGCTATTCTCTGGAATTCTGCATTCAATTGGGTGTATCTTTCTCTTTCTCCCTTGCCTTTTGCTTCCCTTCTTTCCTCAGCTATTTGCAAAGCTTCCTCAGACAGCCATTTTGCTTTCTTGCGTTTCTTTTTCTTTGGGATGGTTTTAGTTGCTACCTCTTGTACAATGTTGCGAACCTCCGTCCATAGTTCTTCAGGCACTCTGTCTATCAGATCTAATTCCTTAAATCTATTTGTCACCTCTACTGTATATTCATCAGGGATATGATTTAGTTCATACCTGAGTGGCCTAGTGCTTTTCCCTACTTTCTTCAATTTAAGCCTAAATTTTGCAACAAGAAGCTCATGATCTGAGCCACAGTCAGTTCCTGGTCTTGTTTTTACTGACTGTATAGAGCTTCTCCATCTTTGGCTAAAGAGCACATAGTCAATCTGATTTCTGTGTTGACCGTCTGGTGATAACCATGTGTAGAGTCGTCTCTTGGGTTATTGAGCTATAACCATCGTATTCTCTTGACAAAATTCTATCAGCCTGTGCCCTGCTTCATTTTGTACTCCAAGGCCAAACTTGCCTGTTATTCCGATTATCTTTTGGCTTCCTATTTTAGCATTTCAATATCCCATGATGATAAGGACATCATTTTTTGGTGTTAATTCTATAAGGTGCTGTAGGGCTTCATAGACCCGGTCAACATCATCCTCTTCAGCACCAGTGGTTGGGGCATAGACTTGGACTACTGTGATATTTTTTTTTTTGCTAAAAGTTTTTTTTATTTTTTTCCAAACATACAAATTACATCCTTTCGGAACAGAGCTTTGATCCGGTCATCACTTTGTTCAATTTTTAACAAAATCTTTAACAAAATTTTATCTATTCTATTTTGCCATAGCACTTATTTCTAAATCTTAGATCACATATTCAACTAATACAATCTTTAAAAAATTAACACATATTTACTTAATCAAAACAATTACCCTTCTAGTAACCCACCTTAATTCTTAATTCAATTAATAACTCATAATACAACAATTCTTACCCTAAATCCTCACTATTAACAATACAATTCAAACATATTTATATTGCATTATGCTCATTAAATCTTTATTCCATTATTACTTTATCAAATTTAAAACTTAACTTTTTAATTTTAGAAATATAGCAATTTAACATTTAAACATAGTTCTTAGTTCAAATAATGTTCTTTAACACAATTTCCCAATTATCCTAAATTCTATCAAACCATACCATTTATATAACACCAATTAAGTAATTTTTGTTTATAAATCATAATCATGTATTGTTTCAGTTTTCTTTTTCACTTAGGTAATAAATGTTCAAATTATCACAATTGTTATACATATTTAAACAATATCCCAATTATTATAGCTATCAATTTTCTAATTTAACCTTTTCTTTTATCCTTCCACTGTTAATCCCAATGTACAAAATACTTCTTTATTCCACTGTTAATCCCAGTGTAATATCTTTATTTTTCTCACTGCTAATCTCAGTGTAATCATCCTTATTCACTGTTAATCCCAGTGTAATCATCTTTATTCCACTGTTAATCCCAGTGTAATCATCTTTATTTTTCTCACTGTTAATCCCAGTGTAATCATTTTAGTTACTGTTAATCCCAGTATAATTATCTTTATTTTTTTCACTGTTACTCCCAACATAATCATCTTTTACTTTTGTAGTTATATTATTAAAAATATTCAAATTATAACAATTGTTATAGGTATTTAAACAATATCCCAGTTCTTATAACCATCAATTTCCTCAAGTAGTATCTTTTAACATCTTAATAAAAAATTGGTTCATTATATCTATTGCTATATTTCTTTTAATGTAATCTATTTTCCATATATTTTAGCTTCAATCCCTATTTCATTTCTAAATATCTGTAACATAATTCTTCTCATATTTGTTTATCTCAATATAGTCATTTTATAAATCCAGGTCCTGGACTTCTTTAAATTTCTTAATATTTTCCAACCTTTTATTCTTTTATCATTCAGTATTAATCTCCATATAATCATCATTATATCATTATTAATCTCAGTATAATCATCATTGTGTTATTGTTAATCTCAATTTAATCTCTAGAGACTTCCTTTTTATTATTAGTATTCACATGTTCAATTATTTGTTCATATTTAATCACAATATCTTTATCTTCTTTATTTTCCACTTCTATGTCTTATTTCTCCATCTTCATTTTCTTGTCCACACATGTATACTCCATTTCGATTTTTATATCCTCAAATTTTGTCCTCTGTGCAACATTATAGTTATGTCTTTCATTTCCATTCTCCAAATCAAATAATTGCTCCAATTATAAAAGTTCCATTGTATTCCCTTCTATTTCTTTTTTTATTACTCCAAAAGTCAAGCCTCTTGTAGACAAGAAAATCCTCCTCCACAAGTTCTCACAGTTATTATCTGTGAAGTTCACAATTTTCCAAAACAAAGAACCAAGTTGCAATGTTCCTTTTTACTCCAGATGGTGTCTCTCTGCAATCCACAATTTCCAATTGCTTAATAAGTGTCTGTTTTGTTTCCATTACATCATGATCTCACTTGACTTCTCTTTTTTTCAATTTAAAAATATCAAATCATATTTAAAGCCCAGTCCAAATTTAAATAGCTCTTCTCACTTTTTACTTTTTCCCCCTTTTATTTATACATCCCTTTTTTTCTTCTTAAAGCTTATTATCCATTCTTTTTATTTTTCTTGCCATTTAAAAAAGAAAGGGGGAAAAAAGGATCTCTTTATTTCTTTCCAATCCTTTGACCGTATCTAATTGTTTAAAGTTTCCAATTAGTTTGTTCAGAAATCAATTTTCAATTGGGTTTTTGCCTCTTCCAAATTACATTTCAAAATCCTCTTTGCCCCTATGCTCCTTAGCCGTTATTACACATTAGGGGTCTTATAGTTGTAAGATGTTTCCCTTGTTGTTATTCAAGCCTGAGTTGGCTGTCACTCACCCGGCTTCAAAAAGACTCAGTTCTATTTCTTTCTTCTCTCCAGCTCTATACTTAGCCCGGTTGTCCCAGCTTCGTGGCAGCCGCCATGGCTGCCGCCTGCCGCCACCGACTCACAGAGAGTTCCCTCTGACCTCCGAGGAACTTGCCTGTTCCTCTTGGTCGTCTGAGGCACGCCTCTTTCTTCCCCGTCCCTGCAGGACGGTTCCAGTCCAAAGACCCATCGGCAGCGGTTCAGCAGCCAGGGTTTTCGAGGCGCTCATCAGAGCCCGCTATTTCCCCGGCTGTCTTGCCGCGACGCCAAACCGGAAGTCCGACTACTGTGATATTGAATGGTTTGTCTTGGATTCAAACTGAGATCATTCTGTCATTTTGGGGATTGTATCCCAGTATTGCTTTTCCTAGTCTTTTATTGACTATGAAGGCTACTGCATTTCTTCTGAGGGATTCTTGCCCGCAGTAGTATACCTGATGGTCATCGGAATTAAATTAAATTAAATTCATCCATTCCTGTCCATTTTAGTTTGCAGATTCCTAAGATGTCGATGTTCAGTCTTGTCATCTCATTTGACCACGTCCAGCTTGCCTTGATTCATGGATCTTACATTCTAGGTTCTTATAGAGAATAGATCTTTACAGCATCGGATTTTCCTTTCACCACCAGATGCATCCACAGTTGAGCGTCCTTTTGGCTTTGGACCAGTCGCTTCACTCTTTCTGGCACTACTAGTAAGAGCCTCTGTTCTTCCCCAGTAGCATATTGGACACCTTCCGACCTGAGGGGCTCATCTTCCGGTGTCATATCTTTTTTCCTTTTGGTACTGTCCATGGGGTTTTCATGGCAAAGATACTGGAGTGGGTTGCCATTTCCTTCTCCAGTGGATCACATTTTATCAGAGCTCTCTGCTATGACCTGTCCGTCTTGGGTGGCCCTGCATGGCATAGCTCATAGCTTCATTGAGCTATGCAAGCCCCTTCGCCACGACAAGGCAGTAATCCATGAAGGGGGACTAAATTAGACAACCAACAAAATGCTGTGGACATAGTATACTTAGACTTCAGCAAGGCATTTGACAAAGTAGACCACAACCTACTTCTTGGTAAGTTAGAAAAATGTGGGATAGACAGGATCACCACCAGATGGATTTGTAACTGGCTAACTGGCTGACAAGTCATACTCAATGTGTAGTCCTTAATGGTACTACATCTACATGGAGGGAAGTAAGCAGTAGGGTACCACAAAGTTCCACCTTGGGCCCAGTACTCTTCAAAATCTTCATAAATGACTTAAGATGAGGTAATGGAAGGGGAATTCACCAAATTTGCAGATGATAGTAAGCTGGCAGGAATAGCCAACACTGTCAGCCCTGGAGGCCATCTTTTTCTTTGGATCTTCAGGGCTGCCGCACTTAGTGCTGTGGGAAACTGGGAGGGAGGATTGCATGGAGTTTCAGGGATATCTAGCCATAACAACATTCCTTTCTCTGATAGTCAAGACATTCAGCCTGCACCTGGAGTGGTGTGACTGGGAGGTATCTCCACTTGGGACGGTGCATTGATTGGACCATGTGATGGACATGTGGATGCAGGGGAAGGGACTTGGACTTTCTTTTGGGTGGGGAAAATCTGGAAGCTTTCAGATTCAGGTTTTCCCAGATGTGCCAATATGACATCTCAAAAAAACTGGAACTTTGAGGAACTTCTAGCCTCAGAGTCTTCTTTAGTTGGGGGTGTTACTTGGAACCCTGACAGACACTGTATAAGACAAGCTCCAAAAAGATCTTGACAGAATTGAACAATGGGCCCTATCCAACAATATAAAATCTAATGTGGAGAAAAGCAAGGTTTTACACCTAGGCAGGAAAAACCAAAGGTACACATACATATTAGGCGAAACCTGGCTCAAAACAGTAACTGTGAGAGGGACCTTGGAGTTCTAGTGGACAATCACTTAAACATGAGCCAGTAGTGTGCGGCAGTAGCCAAAAAGCTAATACAATCCTTGGTTGTATAAACAGAGGCATAGAATCAAAATCACGTGAAATATTAGTACCACTTTATAAATCGTTAGTAAGGCCACACCTGGAATATTTATTTATTTATTTATTAGTTCAATTTATATGCTGCCCTTCTCCAGAGACTCAGGGCGGCTTATAGTGCATTTAGAAAACCATTATAAAAACATTTAAAAATTAAAACATTAAAACCCATTCACACCATTCATGGCCGGATCTCACAAGATCGCAACAGTGAGATCAACGGCCCCAGGCCTGCCGGAAAAGCCAAGTCTTCACTGCTTTTTGGAAGGCCAATAGGGTGGGGGTGGTCCGGACCTCAGGAGGTAACTGGTTCCAGAGAGCTGGGGCAGCCACAGAGAAGGCCCTCCCCAGTGGGCCCACCAGACAACATTGTTTAGCTGACGGGACCCAGAGGAGACCAACTCTGTGGGATCTTACTGGTCTTTGGAAGCTATGCGGTAGAAGGTGGTTTCGAAGATAACCTGGCCCTGAGCCATGTAGGGCTTTAAAGGTAATAACCAACACCTTGAATTGTGACCGGAGACCAATAGGGAGCCAGTGCAGCTTGCGGAGAATTGGTGTAATGTGGGTGTATCTAGGTACACCCACGATAGCTCGTGCGGCTGCATTCTGGACCAACTGTAGTCTCCATGTCACTGCGTTATTTGTTTGCCAGCTGAGCTTCCATCCTAAGACTTACGGTAGTCTGCCAGAGAACCTTATCACAGAGATAAGACTGTCTTGTGATGTCTGAGCTACAGCGCATGTCCACATTCTTTCTTTTCTAACTTCCTGTTTTATTCTTCCTTTGTCCATCTATGAGATACCACTGCCGGTAAAATGTAGTCAGCTAGTTTTTTACTTTTATAATAAAATGTTTCTTAGAATACATTCAGGTTTTCTTTCTTTAGAGTATACAGCAAGGAAAAACAAGATCCGTCCGTCTCTTATCAAGAGCAATTACCTCAGGGGGGGAACGGGGCTGATTT
>WNWU01012207.1:103827-114795 GCA_012654045.1 Ptyas mucosa
AGCGAATAGGCTATTAAGCAGATAGTTTTAGTCGGCGACCAAGGAACACTGATTATTTACTGCAAATATGTCAAGAAAGAAAAAGAAAACAAAATACAGGACACAGTCTGCTGAAGACATAAATCTCTCTGATCTCTCTGATGAAGAAGCGAAAAGAATTTTACACAGGCTTTCAACTTTTCAAACACTGCTTGCTTCAGCAACCAGACTGGATGGAGTCAGCTAGTTTTTTACTTTTATAATAAAATGTTTCTTAGAATACATTCGGGTTTTCTTTCTTTAGAGTATACAGCAAGGAAAAACAAGATCCGTCCGTCTCTTATCAAGAGCAATTACCCCAGGGGGGGAACGGGGCTGATTTACGCTCCGACACTCCGAACACTTTTCAAGGGTAGCCCCATGTACAGCGCGTTGCAATAATCTAACCGTGAGGTAACAAGGGCATGAGTGACCGTGAGGAGAGCCTCCCAATCCAAGTAGGGTCGCAATTGGTGTACCAGGCGAACCTGTGCAAAGGTCCCCCTAGCCACAGCTGTCAGATGTTGCTCTAATCTTAGGTGTGAGTCTAGGAGGACACCCAAATTGTGAGCCTGTTCTGAGGGGGACAATTTCTCCCCCCCCCCCAGAACCAAGGATGGACGATCAACATAGTCTTTAGGAGGCAATACCCACAGCCACTTGGTCTTGTCTGGGTTAAGTCTGAGCCTGTTGACTCCCATCCAGACCCTCACAGCCTTCAGGCACCGGCACATCACATCCACCGCATCACTGAATTGACGCGGGGTAGAGATATACAGCTGGGTATCATCCGTGTATTGCTGATATCTCACCCCGTATCATCGGATGATCTCATCCAGCGGCTTCATGTAGATGTTAAATAGGAGGGGAGAGAGGACCGAGCCCTGAGGCACCCCGCAAATGAGGGGCTTAGAGATCGACCTCTGTCCTACCAACACCGACTGACCAACCAGAGAGATAGGAAAACCACCGTAACACGGTGCCTCCCACTCCCAACTCCCTTAGTCGTCCCAGAAGGATACCATGGTCAATGGTATCGAAAGCTGCTGAGAGGTCAAGTAGCACCAAGATGGAGGAATGACCCCCATCTCGGGCTCGCCAGAGATCATCCATCAGTGTGACCAAAGCAGTTTCTGTGCTGTAGCCAGGCCTGAAGCCAGACTGAAAAGGGTCTAGATAATCCGTTTCATCCAATGACCACAGGAGCTGAAGTGCCACCACTTTCTCTACAACCTTTCCCACAAAGGGTAGGTTGGAGACTGGACGAAAGTTCTTTAATTCTGCTAGATACAGGGAAGGCTTCTTGAGGAGGGGCTTTACGACCGCTTCCTTCAATGGTTGCGGGAAGGACCCCTCCCTCAAGGACGCGTTAACTAAAGCCTGGAGCCAGCCTTGTGTCACCTCCCTGCTGGCCGAGTTCAGCCAGGAGGGGCACGGGTCCAACAAACAAGTGGAGGAACTCATCACCCCTGCAGCCTTGTCCACTTCCTCAGGAGTCACAGGCTCAAACTCATCCCACACAATAGGACTAAGACCTGTTCCCATCATCTCGGTCGGAATTGCCCAATCAGAGTCCAGGTCCATCCAAATCTGAGCGACTTTATCCGACAGAAACTGCACAAACTCCTCAGCTCTACCCTGCAAGGGCTCCTCCACTCCCCCTACATCAAGGAGGGAGCGTGTTGCCCTAAATAGGGCGGCTGGGCGCGAATCAGCGGATGCAATAAGTGCGGAAAAATGCGAACATTTTGCTGCCCGTATCGCCACTAAATGAGTCCTAAATACTGCATCCAGTTTTCGTCACATTAGAAAAAAGATGTTGAGACTTTGGAAAAGGTGCAAAGAACAACAACTAAGATGATTAAAGGCCTGGAGTCAAAAACATATGAAGAACGGTTGCAGGAATTGGGTATGGTGTCAGGTTTCGATGTCGTCTCAAATAAATTGCATTTCCAAACAAATAGTCTTTGATGAAATCTTTCATTTAACGAGAACAACAATCTGTCCCCGACTCCGTCGTAGCCAACACTAATTTCCTGCCCCCAAAACCCTCCCTATCCTTTGGCCTCTTCTCTGCGTCTCATTGGCCATCTTCCAAATCACTCTCCCCATATCTACTACTTCAGCTCACAGGAATGTCCCCCCTCCCATCCCATCTCCTAGGGGATATTATCTCCAAGGAAAATAAGTAGGTGAAAAGTCAAGCGTCCTCTTCTCCTTATGTCAGCACCGGAGTGAATGTAGCTTGGAGTGCTGACATATGGCTAGTCTAGAGAAAAGGACTACGGGTGACATGATAGCAATAGCAATAGCACTTAGACTTATATTTTAAAGCTTTCGTGCTTTACAGCCCTCTCTAAGTGGTTTACAGAGCATATTGCCCCCAACAATTTGGGTCCTCATTTTACCCACCTTGGAAGGATGGAAGGCTGAGTCAACCTTGAGCCTGGTGAGATTTGAACTGCCAAATTGCAGTCAGCCGGCAGTCAGCAGAAGTAGCCTGCAGTACTGCACTCTAACCACTGCGGCTCATGATTCGAACCCGGGCTGCTTACATCCCAGAAGGGTATGGCTAGCTGATGAGAGCTAAATAGCTTGAAATAGATCTATACTAGTCTCCCTTTATTTCTTTGTCGGTAAATATAAATTTAACACAAAAATAGTGGTTAGCTTGTTTCCCATCTGTCCCACATAGTGACAGGCAATCCATGCAGGGAATCCAGTAAATTGCATTAGAAGTTTTCCCCACCTCTAAACGATCTTTGTAGTGCATGATTTGTCCTCATATGGTAGCCTCTGGATGGTGGGCAACGCCCACTTGTAGATGTTTTTAATATATGGCAGGGTGTGCCATATAGTTGGTCCTGTGCAGTGGTGAAATCCAATTTTTTTTACTACAGGTTCTGTGGGCGTGGCTTGGTAGGCATGGCAGGGGAAGGATACTGCAAAATCTCCATTCCCACCCCACTCTGGGGCCAGTGAGAGGTGGTATTTGCTGGTTCTCCGAACTACTCAAAATTTCTGCTACCGGTTCTCCAAACTGCTCAACATTTCTGCTACTGGTTCTCCAGAACCTGTCAGAACCTGCTGGATTTCACCCCTGGTCCTGTACCTTACTTTTTTCTCCCCTGCATGTTGTACAGGTATCTTGTGATAAATGCTTGTGGGTACCCATTCTGCCTGAATTTTTCACTTAAGTATCTGCTCTCCAGTTGTTTTGGTTGCTGAGTACTACAGTGGGTTCTCATCAAAAACATTTTGGTAGTAGAACGCAGCCTCCAAGATCTGCAAGTGGGCATTGCCCAACATCCAGATACTACCATACAAGGAGAAATCATGTATTACAAAGATCCTTTCAAGATGGGAGAAACTTTGAATGGAACTTACCGGATTCCCTGCATGGATTGCCCCTATGTGGGACAGATGGGGAAGAAGCTAACCACCAGATTGCAAGAACATAAGCAGTTAGACGAGACCCAAACTCATTAGTAGCCTTGCATTGCAATGAACAAGAACATGCATTCAATTTTGCAGCTACTAGGATTGTTGGCAAAGCAGGGACAAAAATAGCCAGAGAAATGATTGAAGCCTAGGAAATGAAACCCTTGTCAGTCAATATGAGTGATTTACCACCAGCTTACCAGGTTCTTAGGAGTCAAGGACGCTGTGGCAGCACCAACTGAAAGGCTACACACAACCAGGCACCACTTAAATACTACACATAGAAAAGCCCAGTGCACACATTTTGGAGAGGTGTTACCTGAGGATGGGCTCCAGCATGAGTCCGAAAGCTTGGAAGAAAAAACCTCTAGTCCCAGTGACTGACCGAGATTGGATCCTGCATTATTTTCTACCTGTCCATTTTGTTCTCTGCGCAAATGGATGGAGACCACTCAGCCCTTGCTCATTTATTTGTCAATAAATTAAGTACAATACAATTTTCAGATTTTTCTGTTTGGAATTATGTGAACAATTTTATGTGGAAAAAATAATAAAGGGAGTTATGAGAGTGAGTACAGGGAGGGCCCCTACATAACAGTCTAGTTAATGACTGAAGTCCTGCATTTAAATATTTAAAAGGATTAACTATTTTCTAAGTATAACTGTATTAAAGTCTGTGTGTGAATGTATGAACATGAACTATTGGTTTAAGACAAAGTAATCATTCAGTCTTATTTTAAACACAATGTGGATCATTATGAAACCACTTTTCTCTAACCATTTTTAATGCCTACTTAGGGCTAACAAAATAACATACTGTGAACAAGGATATCCAATCATCCTACTTGCAGAAAATTTATCAGGAGCTAGACAAATTATGATTACAAAATATAGCCTAACCTGTAATAAAGTAAATTTGTATCAACCTTCATTATATCACTTTTGGAATAACTTCAATTTAATTCCAAAATTAGGTATTTGCTTACATTGCAAAGCATTTTTTCTTAGTTCAGGTGCTAATTGTTTTCAATCTTTCCCAAAATTTACAATGAAAATAATTTGAAATGGTTCATATTTTCTGTTGCAGGATCCCATCTGGGTTGGTCATTGGAACCAGAGGTTTAGTCTTCTGAGTTTTCAGACTCGTGCTAGAGCCCATCTTCAGGGAACATCTCTCTCACCAGAATTTTGCCCACATCCTGTACAAGTCCAAAAGCTTGGAAGACAAAACCTGTGGTCCCAGTGATCAACCCAGATTGGATCCTGCAATATTATCCTGGGACACATATATTTCCCTTCATTCATATTTTCTGTATTTAAGATAAACACAAATGAGTTACTGATGCATGTACTAGTTTATAGATCAGTGATCAAGTAACAAATTCTGAGAAGTTGCAGTGAAAACCCTTTAATTCAACCACTGTTTATCCCAATTTCAGTTCAATGACAACACAAAGCAATGGAAATGTAAAGCCTCTGAATGACTTTTTATTGTGAGAAATTTATATGCAAAAGGATCAGCGATAACGATGAAGCTGCAAAGTGTTGTGTTGTCTCCATGCAGCACGGTGTGAACCACCAATTGTGTGATGGAACTTGTGGCCCTTGCCAAGGCCACGGCTCTTCCTGCCAGCAGAGGTCAGCCCACGCATCTCTCTGTGTTTGTGAACTGGCTTGGTGATCCATTGGGTATCTGGATTGAGCCTGATAGCTTTGTGGAAAGGATCAACCAGAATGACCTCAAAGAACTTGTATGTGGAATCCTCACCCACCCAGTAGGAATTCAGCACTCTCAAGGCTTCACAGTGTCGGCCAGCACGCTCCTAGACAAAAAGATGTAAAACTATTTTAAGTATGTGTTTCTATATCTATCTATAGAGATATAGATATCATACAGATGAAATAAGATTGGGAAGCTTGATGCAAAGGAAATAAAATATTCAGTCTTACAAGGAATTTAATAATTCCTTCTTTATAGAGAGGAATAAACAAGTACCGTATTTTTTGGAGTATAAGACGATCTGGAGTATAAGACGCACATTAGTTTTTGGGGAGGAAAACAAGAAAAAAAATTCTGCTTCTGCCTACCAGCATCCATCAGGCTAGTGTCCTTGCAGCAAACAGCCTGGTCAGCTTCAGCATGTTATCGTAGCCTGATTCAGCATGAGCAGCTGATTGGCGGTTGTATCGGCCTCCCAGAATACCGCCAATCAGCTGTTCCAGGCTGCGGGGATCGCCACAGCCCATTGCCGCCTATGCGCATTGTTTTTGGCCTCCGCACGTCACGTTTTTGGCCTCCGCCCGCCCTGCTTTTGGCCTCCGCGCGTCGCATTTTTGGCTAGTTCCAGGTGGCAATCCTGAAAACGCGATGT
The DNA here is from genome assembly GCA_012654045.1 of Ptyas mucosa. Taxonomy (NCBI): domain Eukaryota; kingdom Metazoa; phylum Chordata; class Lepidosauria; order Squamata; family Colubridae; genus Ptyas; species Ptyas mucosa. The sequence continues at coordinate 109,659 of WNWU01012207.1, forward strand.
GTGGAGGCCAAAAATGGGGCGCGAGGCCGAAAACGCAATGTGCGGAGGCGGCAATGTGCTGTGGTGAGCCACGCATCCTGGAACGGGTCTGAAAAGGGGTGTGCAGAGGTCGAAAACGTCTGAAGAGTGGGGGCCGGCAGGTAGGCAACATTCGGTGTATAGGACGCACAGACATTTCCACCCACTTTTGGAGGGAGGGGAGAAAGTGCATCTTATACTCCAAAACGTACAGTATTTCATCTTCCTCAGTGGCCATCTTCTATTTTCCCAGCTCTGTAGTAGTATTTTGATTCCACAAGTACTACACTTTTTTTTTAATTTTTTAAAGTTTTTATTTTTATTTCTCATAAACACATTTACATATACAGTCATTTCCATCATTTTTCATTCATCTTTTCTTTTAACTTTTATTTTTAATTTTTACTTTTTCGGGGCTGCTCTTTTACCCTTTACCTTTACTCCAACCTTTCTTCTTCTCCTCCCCTTCTCTTCCTTCCTGTTTCTCCTACTTCCTTCGTTCTTCCTCTCCTTCTCTTTCCTACTTCCCCTTCTCTTCTCCCACTCCTCTCATCTTCCCCCCTTCTAACCTTCTCCTCTGCTCCTCTATCCTCTCCCTTTTCTTCCTCTCCTTTTCCCTTTCTTCTTTCTCCTCTCCTCTCCTTTCTCGCTCTACTCTTTCCCCTCTCTCCTGTTGTTTCCCTTTTCAGTTCAATCTAAAGTGGTATTCGAGCAGCCCCAGTTTTCTAATTATCTTTATTCTCATTTCAATTTCTTATTTGCGTACATTTTTATGATATCTCTCTTTTCCCCCAAGTACTACACTTTGAACAGTTGCTCTACAGGTAGTCCTCAATTTGCAACCATTTGAAGTTACTTATGACCAGTTTTCATACTTACGACTGTTGCAGCATCCCCATGGTCATATGATCAAAATTCAGGCATGTGGCAGCTGGCATGTCAGTTGCACTGTCCTGTGGTCATGTGATCACTTGTAACCTTTCCAGCTGGCTTCCAACAAGCAAAGTCAATGGGGAAAACTGGATTCACTTAACGACCATGTGATTCACTTTTTTTTTAACTGCAGTGATTTGCTTAACTGTGGCAAAAGGTCACTAAAATGGGGCAAAACTCAACTGTCTTGCTTAGCAATGGAAATTTTGGGGTCAATTGTGGTCATAAGACAAGGACTACCTGTATTCAGGTATTAGTATTAGCTATTACTCACTCGTAAACTATGATGCCCAACCAATGCTGCTCAAATGCCAGCCTCCTGAAAACATTCATGTGTTCAATGTGGATTTCTGTACAACCCAAAATATATTGGTTTCCTCATGAACCAGGAGCCTTATTAAGACTCTTTCCGGTATGAAAATGTATATGCATATAACATGCATGGATGCTTATCCAAGGTTGACAGCATTTGAGTGGCAAATGGGGAGTTTTCATGTGAGCTATAGCATGGCACTTGAATTAGCTATGTCCTTCTGAAAACAAGGTATACATATAATACTTAAAATCTACTTCAACCCACCAAGAATAGTTATTACTATTGAGTCATCCAACTTAATTTCAAACATGAAATTGGTTATCATCTTAATGCTACACGTTTTTTTAGATTTGTTTCTTTACTGCTCTATAGGTCCACTATTACACAGAAACAATATCTCCATAAAGTGAAGGTTATACATAGCTATTTATCACAGCAGCTTCTAAAAATAAAATACATGTTCCCCCTAAAATGAGAAACAATAAGGCATCACTACTACTCAGTCAGGAAAATTTTCATTAAAATATTAGTTTTTAATACTGCATATGTTACACTACACTGTTATAATTTACTATGTTGTAGTTTATAATATATGCCACCCATTATGCTCTTGGTCATGGTCTAAAATTTCACAAGGTTCTTCTCAAGATTTACCTACCTCTGCTACAGACTGCAGACTCCGGGCAAATTTCAACTGGTTCACACCATGGTGCACAGGTTTTCCATAAGTAGCACCCTTAGGGACTGGACGTTTACGACCACCACGACGAACTCGGATGCGATAGATGACATAACCTACAACAGAAACAAACAGCATTTTAAAAATATTTTATCCAGCTATCTGACTATTCTGTATTTTTTATCCATATATGGTCTATTGTGTTGATTAGAGATGATCTACAGCAAGAAAGAGATAGGAATTGGATTCACATAATATAGACAAAAGAAAATGTTAAAACTTGCTGCCTTATATAAGCTTCCTTTTCATCAACTTGACTTTTCAGATGTTTCCCTGCAGTTTATCATCATTGCATGTATAAGCTATGTGCTACATAATTTGTACTGTTTACTGTAGGGATTGTTATATTGGATCAGTATTTTTCTCCATATATGTAATAAGCATGTGATCAAACACATAGAGCAAGCAAACTTGTCAATGTTCCTGTTACCTTGCTTGGCTTTATATCCCAGCCTGCGGGCTTTGTCTGGTCTGGCTGGGCGAGGAGCTCGATGAAGAGCTGACAACTGGCGATATTGCCAGCAACGGACACGTAGGAGGAAACGCATCACATCAGACTGCTTTTTCCTCCATAATTCCTGGATGTACTTGTAGGCACCCATTTTGACTTACCTACTAAAGGAAATGCAGTGTTATGCTATACCATATTTGTTTTAAAAACAGGCATATACTAAAAGGAACTCAATTAAAAAGAACAAGAACAATGCTTTCTAGTATCTAAAAGTAAACTCTATAAAACCAACCAGTAAGTAAATCTATAATAAGTATGCCATTATTCTTTGGATGTCTGTTTTGTTTTTGTTTTGCTAATGTGCTAGATAAGGAGGCACATACTCAAAAGCAATTTTAACTTTAGTCCCAAGCATGTTTTGCAGGTCAAGGAAAAACAGCATGTCATAACTGCTGGTTTGCTTTGTTCCATAAACCTCTGAACCCAGCATGTCCCTAAGATGTCCAAGATACAATTTCAATCTATTTGCTTGCTATATATATCATACAAACACACAGACGCATTAATACATCTACATGTATTCACCATATACAACAGCATGTTTTTCCCAGTACTAGGTAGAAATTCCTCTCAAAATTTCTAGATTTTAGCTTTTGAAGGCAGAAACATCAGTTGCTGCATTGTACCAATTCAGTGTACCTGAAACACTTTTGACGGCAACTGCCCAAAGGTCATAAGCAGATGTCGTTTACATCATTTAACCTCTTTTAAAAAGCCTTAAACCAAATCTGCAGAGAAACCAACTATCGGATTTAAATGGAAAATCACGGACTGAAACTGGGGCGTCCTACATAAAATCTGCTTTACCACTTCCTTGGGGTTCCTTTCTGCATTGAACAAAGATAACATGAGCTGTCATTGTTCGATTTTCACAGTTCTGAGCGGTAAGAAAGCCCCGATGCCAAATGAAGGCAGAATGGCGACTCTTTCCGTTTCCATTTTCATCCTCCCAGCCCACAAGCCCTTTTCGCTTAAACATCTCTCCTGGTAGCATAAGGCTCAAGACGCTATCCTGCGAACCAAATGCTAAACGAACATTTCTCTTTCTTTCACAACGGACAAAACCTGACCATCCTCTCCCCCCGAACCTCGATCCATAAGACGTAGCACCAATGGATCCTAGGAGCCTCAACACTTTAGGATGACAATGGATACACCGTCTACAGAAACCTCCCGAGAAACCTTACCATAAGGCGCCCGAAGCCGGAAAGGAAGAGACCTCTCTCCCAAAATGCTTTGCAACGGAAACAAGCAGGAAGGACTCAGTGTTTAGGTGCTTGCTGGGAAATGTAGTTGAAGGGGGAACACGTATTTTGAGAGGCTGGACTTTCGTGCCCTGGGTCGGGACTGATCCCTGTAACTGTTGGAACCGTTTCTGCAACTAACTGATGCGTTGTAGGCATGAAAGTTATCCTAGAGAAGATTCTCCTTAATCATACAATGGGACTGTTTTAATTACTGTTCATGGGTAAAGATAGGTTGCTCTGGAGATAAACTTTTCCCTTTATTATTTGACATGTTATTGGTTTGGGGCTTGATGCTGAAAATGGAGGTCAAGCCTAACAAGCCAGATCTTATTTTAAATTAAATTCCAATTTTATTCCAGAATTAGAATCTCATTGTGTGTTAAAGGAATTTGAATGCAGAATTATTTCATATTTAAAATCCTTTTATTGTTCTTTAAGAAAGAAATGGTAGATCTTCCAGTTTCATTAACGTGAAAAAGAGTAATAGGCTGGTTTTTTTTTCTTTTTATGACCCTATAGTGTGCCCCTTAATTCGGGATAGAGTCGGGACGACTGGGTGCAGCTGAGCGTTTACTGGTCGGATGCCCTTCCTGATGCCTACAGAGTAATAGGCTTATGCTTTGTAAATGAAATAATAGCTCTAGAAGCATTTTTGCTCGACAAACGTGGATTAATCTTAAAATCTACCTGTAATTTTAAAAGAGATTGCTTCTCACTTCAAAGATATGAAGCAATAGCATACTTTTATCTTGAAAACAACCCATGAAATGAGAAAAATAACTGAGGGGTCCTTGGTGCTCTGTGAGCTTGCTTGTTTTCTTGCAGATGTTTCATTACCCAAACTGGGTACCATCATCAGTGCTAAGGAGTGTAGTTTGCTGTCAGTTTCTATTCTAGTGGCTTGCCCTGTGAATGTTGGTGGAGGTGGTCTTAGAGATTCTTTGGTTGGGCTGTTTACTGCTTTGGCAGTTTCTTGATTGGGGTATTGCTTACTTGATTTTTGGTCTGATGTTAATCTTGGAGTTAATCTATGCTGATCTGGGTGCTGATTGCTGGTGGAGAGGTGCTTGGGTCTTCTGGTTCCCTTTTTGGCTGGTTGATTGTCTCTGCATAGTCTATAGATGTTGTTAATGTCTATGTGTCTATTTGTTATGGAATGATGGGACCAAACAACATTCCGGGTCAGTCAGAGCCAGTTTATTTGCGCAAGGTTCAGAGCAGATTCATACCTGAAAGTCTGAACCAACCAAGAGCTTTGACACAACTGTTTATATATCCTTTCAAGACAAAGGAGTTGGTGATCTAATACATTTTCCATATATGGTGAAATTACATTTGGTATCAAATACATGACCTCATATAGTTGTTCCATA
>WNWU01012207.1:124795-158340 GCA_012654045.1 Ptyas mucosa
TCTGTTGTGGATTTCTGTTACTGGATTACTTCAAACTGTCTGTATTTCTGTGTTATCTGGTGGAGGGACAACCCCTCCTTCTTGAAGTAAAAGCTCTTGGCAGGCAGCTGCTGCGTTGCTGCCAAGTTTTGATAATGAACCTTTGACTGTTTTGAAACAATTATTTAACCCTTTGGGGTGGGTGTTTGTGCGTGTGGGAGACGGGGACAGAACAGATCCCTTAGAAGGCAGGGCCGAGGATTTCGGACAATACCTGTATGACAAAATTGCTCAGATCCGGGGGGATTTGGACTCTGACTGGGCCTCCTCAGGGTGCCATCAGCCAAACAATGTAGGCTGGTGACCCCCAGGGGGAGAGCCTTCTCTGTGGGGGCACCTACCCTCTGGAATCAGTTGCCCCCAGAGATAAGGAGAATCCAAGACCTCGGTGCCTTCCGCCGTGCCCTCAAAACCTATCTTTTCCAGCAAGCTGGGCTGGCTTAAAAATAATTTTAAATGTTTTAATTGGTTAGTTACTTTTAATGTATGGTGCCAAATTTATATATATTCTTAATTGCTTCAAATGTTTGTATTCTTTGTTTCTTAATTTTGGCTGTACACCGCCCTGAGTCCTCAGGGAGAAGGGCGGTTTATAAATCTGAAATTAAATTAAATTAAATTAAATCATGTCTTCTGACTGCTAGTCGGTGTTCATGGATGTGTTCTGCCAGTCTTCTGCCTGCTTGTCCTACGTAGTGGTTGTTGCAGTCATTACATTATATGTTGTAGATCGGTGCTTTTCAACCTTTTCACAGATTGTACCACTTTTAGGACATGGCAATATTCGAATACCACCAGTCGCTTAGCAAGGTGTCAAAAACTTGATGACTACACACCAGAGGTGGGTTTCAGTAGGTTCTGAACAGTTCTGGAGAACCGGTAGCGGAATTTTTTTTTAAAATCAAGTTTTATTGAATTGTCCCCCCACATTCACCCGCATCTTTTTTTGAACAGAGTATTGGCCATATCTTATCTTATACAATTTTTCAAGTTCAAATACATTTTACTCAATTACAATTTTGCCAAAATCTTCCTTTCCCCCCCCTATTTTTTCTTTAATTCATATCTCAATATTTCTATGCTTGTTTGTATAAACAACATCTTCATTCGCTCTCAAATTCTAATTCCTACTTGTTCACATTTATTCTCTTTTATTTATTAACAATTCTTTCTTTATCTTAATATTTATATGTATGTTCGGGGTTGCCTTTCTTCCATTTCCTCTTTTTTGTTCTACAGCAATCTTTCTTCTCAGTCTCTTCCATCTCCCTCTCTTCCTTCCTTCTTACTTTCTCCCTCCTCTCCTACTCCTTACTACTTCTCCTTCCTTTCTCCTTCTCCTTCTCCTCCTTTCTTCCTCCCTAACTAACCCTCTCTCCTACTCTAATTTCCCCTCTCTTCCTTCCTCCCCTCTCTTCTATCCCTCTCTCTCCTTCCCCTTCTCTTCCATGTGGTGGTGCGACAACTTCCCCAGTACCTGGATGAAGCTGTCTATCTAGATCCGTACCAGTCAGGCTTCAGGCCTGGGTACAGCACGGAAACAGCATTGGTCGCATTGGTTGATGATCTCTGAAGGGCTCGAGACAGGGGTTGTTCCTCTGTCCTGGTCCTATCAGACCTCTCAGCAGCTTTTGATACCGTTGACCATGATATGCTGCACCGGTTGGAGGGGTTAGGAGTAGGGGGCACCATGTTGCGGTGGTTCTCCTCCTTCCTCTCTGACCGCACACAGTCTGTGTTGGCAGGGGGGCAGAGGTTGACCTCTAGGCGCCTTGTTTGTGGGGTGCCACAAGGGTCAGTCCTCTCCCCCCTCCTGTTCAACATTTATGTGAAGCCGCTGGGTGAGATCATCTGTGATTTTGGGGTGAAGTTTCATCAGTACGCTGATGATACTCAGCTGTACATCTCTACCCCAGACCACCCCAATGATGCCTTTAACGTGATGTCCCGGTGCCTGGAGGCTGTGCGGATCTGGATGGGGAGAAACAGGCTCAGACTCAACCCCTCCAAGACCGAGTGGCTGTGGTTTCCGGCATCCTGTTATAGCCAGCTGGTTCCATCGCTGACTGTTGGGGGTGAGATCTTGGCCCCCTCAGAGAGGGCTCGCAACTTGGGTGTCCTCCTGGATGCACGTCTGTCTCTAGAAGATCATGTGACGGCTGTGGCCAGGGGGGCTTTTTATCAGGTTCGCCTGATTCACCAGTTGCATCCCTTTCTGGATCAGGACTCCTTGTGCACGGTCACTCATGCCCTCGTCACCCCCGTCTGGACTACTGTAATGCTCTCTACATGGGGGTCCCGTTGAAGAGCACCCGGAGGCTCCAACTGGTCCAGAATGCGGCCGCGCGGGTGGTTATGGGAGCGACACGGCGCTCCCATGTAACACCTCTCCTGCGCTAGCTGCACTGGCTCCCGGTGGTCTTCCGGGTGCGATTCAAGGTGTTGGTTACCATCTTTAGAGCTCTCCATGGCTTAGGACCTGGGTACTTACGAGATCGCCTTCTGCTACCGATAGCGTCTCACCAGCCAGTACGCTCCCATAGAGAGGGACTCCTCAGGGTGCCGTCGGTCAAACAGTGTTGACTGGTGACCCCCAGGGGGACAGCCTTCTCTGTGGGGGCACCTGCCCTCTGGAATGAATTTCCCCCGGAGATACAGATGATCCCTGACCTACGCACCTTTCGCCGTGCCCTCAAGACGTTATTGTTTCAACAAGCTGGGCTGGCCTAAACATTAAATTAATGGGTTGCTTTTGTTTTTTAATGTTGTCGGGGCCAAATTATTTAATATGTTTTTAAATTGTTTTTAAATTTTATATATGTGTTTGTTTTATTTTTGGCTGTGCACCGCCCTGAGTCCTTCGGGAGAAGGGCGGTATAAAAATTAGATTAAATAAATAAATAAATAAAATAAATAAATAAATAAATAAATAAATCTCTCTCTTCCTTCATCTTTCTCTATTGCTGTATACATTTTCAATTTAATATTTTCCACTATGGTGTCCAGGCAACCCCGACCTTTCTTTCATTTATTAAAATATATTTCTCAAAATTCCTCTTATCTTTTTAATTATTAACAATATATGTTTATAAATCACATCTTAATCATTTCTATTTCCCCCCGACCAGGGGTGAAATGCTCCCGATTCGGACCGGATCGCTGCGCCCCCCCACAATGCTCAGCTGAGTCGCACGATTATCAGAGGCTTTTTTTTTTACTTTTAAAAGCATTTTTTCGTCGGAAGAGGTTGTAGAAAAAATGCTTTTAAAAGTAAAAAAAAAAGCCTCTGATGATCGCACGGCTCAGCTGAGATCCTCAGAGGCTTTTCAAAGCATTTTTTTCTGCAACCTCTTGGCCGAAGAGTTGCCTGATTGGCAGAGAGGCATTTTTAAAAAAAACCTCTCTGACGATCCCAGCTGAGTTGCCTGATTGCCAGAGGCTTTTCAAAGCATTAGAAAAAATGCTTTGAAAAGTTAAAAAAAAAAGTTGGCCATGCCCACCCAGTCACATTACCCCCCAAGCCACGCCCACAGAATTGGTAGTAACACATTTTACATTTCACCCCTGCCCCTGACCTAATTAGTTCTTAATGTAATCTTAATTTGCCTTCTTTTCCATTTTTTGATTACATTTCAAATATATAATTTAAAATATTACAATTATTACAATTCCCCCAATTAAATTTATCCATATTTGTCAGGCTTGCTTCCTTCAAATACCAGGAAAGAAAACTCCAGACTCCATTGTTATGATAAATCTGTACTTTTACTGGCAAATAAAATGAACGCAACCAAGCAAAGCTGAAACTAAGGATTTTACCCGCGAACCTGCCTATACAAATCATCCCCTTCCATTGTCCATCGTAAATCATCCAATCCACAGGTCTTCTAGCGGTCAGGTGGAAGCACGTCTGCCCGCATCATCAATCAGGAATGTCACGACGGTTGGCCCGATAACAGTGGTTTCGATTTCCCCTTCTAAGCATACTAGCCTCTAAGTAAGTTTCATTTTCTGCACCCTCACAGCCCACACACCCCCTCCCCCTTTCTATGGCAGCCAAGCAGGAAAGTGGAGACTGACAATATTATTACAACTTATCATGTTATAAACCTCCAACACTACGATTAAGAATATGACAATTCTTGCAATTTCTCTAATTTTCAATATAGCATATTTAAAACATAAAACATAAGTCTTATTTCATTTACTTCATACATCTCTATATTTTCCCATCATTTTAAGTCACTTAATTGGTATCACTATTTTATCTTTTTTCCAACATTCATTTTATCTGTTAAATCTTACAGCTCAAAATGTATTCCCTCTTTCATTTCTTTCTCCCTTTCTTCCTTTCTCTTCTTCTATATTTTTTTTCTTTTTCCTCCCTCTTCCTTTCTTTTGTGTTTTAAGATTCTGGGCTCTCCTACTCTGCCCTATATTTCCCATTATTCCTCCTCTCACTTTCCTTTTTCTTATTCCATTGTTAATCCCAGTAGATTCATAAAATCTTTTGTTTTGCCCTTTATTTCCCATTATTTTCCATCCCTTTTCCCGCTTTCTTGTACTTCCACTGTAAATCCCAGTGTAATCATTTAATCTTTTTATATTTTTTCTGTTCCATCCTCTTTTCCTTCTCTGTTTTTCCCCCTTTTTCTATATTCCCCATTATTAATCCCACTGTAGTTTTTAAGGTTCTCCCTTTTATTATTACAACCCATATCATTGTTTAATTTTCCATAGTCAGTCTCTTTGTCTTCTTCGTTGTCAATCTCTCTTTCCTGTTTTTCATTGGTTATTTCCTTTTCAGCTTCCATGTATTCTGGCTCAGTCTTTGATTCATCAAGTTTCGATTTTCCATGCAAAATTGTAATCATTTCCTTTATTTCCAAGCACATCATCTTCATTTCCTTAAGTTCCTGCGCCATTTTATTCTTTTTGAGTTGATATTATTCCAATTTAAAGCCACATTGTAATCCTCCTTTTTTAATCATCAAAGTCTAACCGCTTGTAGACACACAAATCTTCCTTAATTCTCACAGCTTATCATTTTAAAAATTCAAGGTTATTTTTTCCTCACTACTTCAAAGTTTTCCCTCAAAACAAAAAGTTTAGTGTCATACTCTTATTTCTCCTGAAGATGTCTTTCTACAATCCACAATTCCATTCAGCCGGTTAAAAAGTGTCCATTTTGTATTGTAATCCACTTTATCAATTTTTACGAATTTAAAAAAGAGAAAAAGTTTTCCCACTTCTTCTTTAACTTTATATCCAACCAATCAGTTTATAATCCAATCCAAATGTGAAAAGTCCAAATTCCAACCTTGCATTTTCATTCACATTCAATTTTAAATCTTTAGTCGGGCTCTCCTATAGAGCGCTTGTCACTTCTGTATTTTCTCTCTGTCCATTGTCTCCCCCCCCCCGTCGCTATTTAGCCGCTATTTCCACGCCGGGGTAATTCTAAAATTTTCCAAATTTTCTTTTATTACCTGTGAGTTGGCCAGTCACTCACCCGGTACCAGTACTCTGTCCAAATCTTCACTCCTGCACAATGCTTATTCCGGATGCTCCGGCTTCATGGCGATTTGCACTGATCGCCGCCCCCATCGCCGGATCGAAGAGCTTTTCTCGGGCTTTCCGAGGAACTTGCCTGTTCCTCTTTAGCTACCGAGCTGCCTCTCCTTCTTCACTGTCCCTACAGGACAGATCCGGTCTGAAGACGCCCCGGTGATGGTTCGTCTGGCTGAGTTTCACCAGGCTCATTGGAGCCTGGTATTTTCCCAACCAGTCACACCGCATCGCTTCCGGAAACTCCCGGTAGTGGAAATTTTGAGTAGTTCAGAGAACCGGTGGTAAAAATTCTGACTGGGCCCGACCCCATCTATTCTCTGCCTCCCAAGTCCCAGCTGATCGGGAGGAAGTGGGAATTTTGCAGTAACCTTCCCCTGGATTGGGGAGGGAATGGAGATTTTACAGTATCCTTCCCCTGCCACACCCACCAAGCCATGCCACACCCACCAAGCAGTAGAATCAGTAGTAAAAAAATTTGAAACCCACCACTGCCACACACACCCCAAAAGAAAAAAAGTGATAAAGTACAGGTAGTCCTCAATTTACAACAGTTTGCTTAGTGACTGTTCGACGTTACAACAGTACTGAAAAAAGTGATTTATGTCCATTTTTCACACTTATGACCGTTGCAGCATCCCCAGGGTAACATGATTTGCATTCAGATGCTTGGAAACTGATTCATATTTATGATGGTCGCAGTGTTTCAGGGTCATGTGATCCCCTTTTGCAACCTTCTGACATGCAAAGTCAATGGGGAAACCAGATTCATTTAACATCTGTGTTACTAGTTTAACAACTGCAATGATTCACTTAACAAATGTGGCAAGAAAAGTTGTAAAATGGGACAAAACTCATTTAACAAATTTTTCACTTAGCAACATAAATTTTGGGCTCAATTGTGGTCGTAGGTTGAGGATTATCTGTACACTCACCACACTTTTAATGGGAAACTTGTGCCTGTTCCTCTGACATTAATCTTTATACTCGTGGCTGGAGAGTGCTTACTGATAGAATTAAGTCAGATTCCAGCTGAAGACAATTCCAGACAAACTTGGAAATAGTGAAGTTAAAGAATTGCTCACACAACTTGCTTGCCCATTGTTCACAAAATTACAGCTTAATGAAGCAACACACCTGCTTATGCTTGCATGACAGATCAATCCCTAAACCATTCAGAACCAAATCCATATATTACCAAAGGTTAAAACATGACTGGCCCTTGAAGCCACCAGCAGCTTTTACTACACTTTGCTTTACAAATCCCAAACAATCTTTGCACAAAGAGGTCAGGGAATAATGGAAGCTCAGCAGATTGCAGCAATTCTTCCTCCACTCTTCAGAACCCAGTAGAGTAAAAGAAGAGGGAGTCCACAAGGTACTGCAGCACCTCTGCAGCATCTTCCTGACCATCCCTCAAAAGGAAACTTTTGAAATCGTGCTCAAGAAGCAGGTTGCAGTGGTGATGAGGGAGTTTCTGATATCCCCCCCCAAAAAATCACCCTTAGAAGGAAGCAAAATTGCTTTTTGTGCCTGACAGCCCCCCAAGAATTCAAACTACCTTTTCCAGCACCAATGCACAATGTCTCGTTTATGGCTTGAGTCGCTCCTCCAGCTCTGGAAGGCCCAAACAGGAGCCCTATGGGAAGGGAGGGGTCACCTTCACCCTCGCTGTCCCCTCCAGCAGCCCTGGCTCTCACCCCCCCTGAGCCTTTACCTTCTTTCCAAAGCACGCCTCCCCCTTTGCAGGTCTGTGGCATGTGTGCCCCTTTATAAAGGGATGCCCTCCACACTCTCCTCCCCCTTTTACAAGCCAGCTGTGGCCTGCGACGGAGCCACAACAACAACCACCAGCCGCGCTCATGTGTCCCTCCAATCCCACCCCCCTGGGGCAAGGGAGAGAAGAAAGAGCCATGTAATGAAGATAAACCAAATCCTGCTGTGCAGCCATACCGCGCCATTGGTTCTCCCCTCTCAGCCCCTCGGGAGCCTCCTGCCGCCTTCACTACCGGTTCTCAAGAACTGGACTGAACCGGAAGCAACCGGGAACAACCCACCACTGGACAGGAGACTGAGGAAAAGGCATCCTGATGGGCCTCCCCCTTTCCTCAGGCACACCCCGGTTGCTCGCCATGGCCACACCAGCCCCGGCCCTACCCTTGGCCAGGGCGATGGTGAAGTTGTCCGTGTTGATGGTGTAGAGGACGATGTCACGTACCACCTGTCAGGTGCCGAAGTACCACCAGTGGTATGCATACCACAGATTGAAAAGCACTGTTATAGATGACTCCTGTGTTTTCTTCTGGGGTTGCTGGGTCTTTTGGTTTACTTAGAATGTTTTGAAAGGCTTTAGTTGGCTTGTGTGCTATGCTGATTCCACGTGGTTATAGTAGTCTGTTGGTGGTTTCTGAGATATTCTTGATCTATGGCAGTGTAATTCTTTTTAGGGTTTGTGTTGGTTGTGATGTATTGGGTTGAGTGGTCAGGGACTTTTTGATAAAGTTGTGTGGATATCCATTTTGTTGGAATATGTTGTATAGATGCTCTTTCCTTTGTCTGCTGTTCATGGTTGCTTCAGTGTGTTTGGGCTCATCTAAATAAACTCCTTATGCAGCTTCTCTTGTGGGAGGTTGAGGGACTCACAAGAATTTAAAGGAGGAAACTCTCTCTACACAGCCCCCCTCAATGTAAAGTGGGGCAGGTTCCTCTCTCTCCCTCTGGAAATCCAACACCATCTCCTTGGTCTTGCTGATGTTCAGGTGCAGGTTGTTTTTTAAGCACCATGTGGATAGTTTTTGAACCTCCTCCCCTGTATGCTGTTTCATCTTCACCTTCAATTCTTTTACTCTCTTGATATCGTATACTTTTGTTTGTTCTCTAATCCATGTGCAGGTCTTTTTATCTTGTCTTGTAATGCCAAGCATATATCTTTCCATGGCTCTTTGCACCACTTGTAGCTTTTGTATCGATTGTGAGGTTAGTGTCCATATTTCACTGGCCTATGTTAGAGCAGGTAGCACACACTGATCGAAAATTTTCTCTTCAGGCATAGGGGGAGTTTGTTCTTGAAAATTATGCTTAACTTGCCAAATGCCTGCCAACCACATTTAACATGCCGTTCAATTTCCTTTATTGTATCACCTTCCATTGAGATCCGTTGGCCAAGGTGTTTGTAGTGGTCTACTACGTCTAGTTCAGAGGTCGGCAACCTGCAGCTCCGGAGCCACAAGAGGCTCTTTGGGCCCTCTGCTGCGGCTCCCTGTCCCATCACTGGTTGGCCCTACCCCTCTTATTTCTTTTTTGGACTCCAACCTGAAGCGGTAGGAAGCGAAGGCTGCCTTACGTGCAAATGTAGCGTGAAAGCAGGTACAGGGCAGCTTTACTCCTGCACTCTCCTCCCCCCCTCCTCTCGTAACCCCCTGGCCGGCTGTGGCTGAGCCGGGAGTGTGCACACGCACCGAGAGACACTCCTTAAGCAAGTTGCTGCCCGCCCCGCGAGCGCCTTTCCTGAGCTTTGGCGCTCGCTTGAGGAGGGTCTCCCTGTGTGTGCGCACGCTCCCGGCTCAGCCACAGATGGCCCCGGTGTCCTGAGAGGAGGAGGGGGAAGAGGGTCACCGGAGAGTGCAGGAACGAAGCTGCCCTGTACCTGCCTTCGTGCCACATTTGCACATAAGGCAGCCTTCGCTTCCTGCCACTTCAGATTGAAGTCCACAAAAGAAAGAAGAGGGGCGGGGCCAACTAGTGATGGGACAGGAATGGAAACTCCTCACTTTGAAATGGCAATACAAATCCCCAAGGTAATTACTATTTATGTTGTATAAGAGAGAGAGTAACATATTGCTTTGGCAATTCACACGGCTTCCTAATATGCAACTATTACACATCCACATGAACTTTTCAATTGCCTCAACAGAGTTAAAGTTACACCCTCAGGAAAGACACATGTGTGTTCTCTCCCTCCGCGCTCGGCCGAAGAGCTGCTGGGGGTGGGCAATCACACGGCAAGGCGATGGCCGGAGTATTAGTGCAGGAGAGAAGCCGCGTCCTGTTAAGACCCTCCTAAGCGAGCGGCCACCCACCCCGCGCACGCCTATGCTGTGCTTTGGCACTTGCTTGAGGAGGGTCTCCCTGCATGTGCGAACGCTCCCAGCTCAGCCACAGCCGGCCAGGGAGTTACGAGACGAGGGGGGAGGAGGAGGACGGTCGCCCAAAGGGAGGGGGGAGAGAGACACACACACTCACACAGAGACATAGAGAGAGATACACAGAGTGTTACATAGAGAGGGGGGAGAGAGGGGAAGATAGGGAGAGGGACAGACACAGATACAGAAAGGGGGGAGATGGAGAGATAGGGAGAGTGGGAGAGAGACATAGAGAATAGTTTTGTGGCTGGGTAGGCGTGGCTAGGTGGTCATGTGACTAGGTGGGAGTGAGTGACATCAAGTTGGCCATGCCCATCCAGGTTTTGTGGCTCCCGGTGTGTTTTTTTTCGGTAGGAAACGGGTCCAAGTGGCTCTTTGAGTGTTTAAGGTTGCCAACTCCTGGTCTAGTTCTTCTCCAGATATAATTTTCTTTCTTTCTTTGGTGATTTTATTAAACATAACCTGGCTCTTTTTCAGGTTTATTTTTAAGCCAAAGGTTTTCCTGCTTTTTGCAGCCCTTGTATGTGTCTTTGTAGCTCTTCTGGGTCTTGTGAGAAGACAACATCTGCAGATCTTAAGTGATTTAAATAGGCACCACTGATTTTTATGCCATCTTTTGTGAAATACTTCTTCAAGGCAGGCTGAGAAAAGGATAGGTGATGTTGTATTGTCTTGTCGTACACCTTGTTCTGTGTTGATTTAGGTTTTTTTTTTACAAAAGGCAAACTAAGAAATTCTCAAGAACAATTAAGTCATTTGGATTTTCCCTTAACCAAGCTGCCTTGTGGAAAACATGCATACTAAAATGGAGAAGAGGGGTTTTTTTCCTCCAATAAATAGGTTGCTCTATATTTTCTATTTTAAAAAAGTAGGTGAACAGTGCAGCAAAACTATAGAAGTTATTCTATATATTCGACTGCTATACTTGAAACAAATCAAGCACTAAAAGAAGAACTATGTCTGTATGACACCAGAGGACTGCAAGAAGGGGAGACATTCCCCTAGCATTACTATTCTATTGCAGATGGCTTTGTTCTAGTGCAGGGGTGCCAAACTCGATGCCCGGGGGCCAGATCCGGCCCACGGGGTGCTTAGATTTGGCCTGTGGGGCTGCCCTGGAAACAGCAAAGGACTGGCCCATGGTGCCTTTGCCAGCAAAAATGGAGCTCAGGAGGGCTGTATACAGCCCTCCTGAGCTCCATTTTTGCTGGCAGAGGGTTGCAGGAGGCTGTCATAGCCGAAAACAGAGCTTGGGAGCCCGTTTTCGCTTGCAGAGCACTCACGCCGCCACAGGCGACCCCAACACAAGTGACATTGAGCTGGCCACACCCACCCTGGCCACGTCCACCCCGACCCCCCAAGGTCAAACACAACCCTGATGCGGCCCTCAATGAAATCGACTTTGACACCCCTGTTCTAGTGTATGTTATAAGTATCCTGGAATTTTTTGAGAATGTTGACTGGGTCAAAATGGAGATTGACAAGATTATAGAAAAGAAAGAGGTAAAAGACCACTCCTTTAAATTTTTTAGTATTTGCCGTATTGCAGTATTATTATAATTTGATGCATAAAGCAAGATGAGCTTATTACTTAAACTGTTTTCCAGGCTGCTTATTAGTCACTGTATAATTTTGAATGTGTCAGGAATGATGGGTGTGAAGTTGAACAAAATGGAAGTACCTCCATGTTGGATAATCTTACTGTAAAAAGCTTGTTTGCCCTGGGTGACATTCAGCATTAAGTAGATTCCTGCTTGCTCAACAGGTTTTCAGAATAACAGAATAACAGAGTTGGAAGGGACCTTGGAGGTCTTCTAGTCCAACTTGCTGCTCAAGCAGAAGACCCTATACCATTTCAGACAAATGACTGTCCAGTCTACTTTTAAAAGCCTCCAGTGATAGAGCACCCACAACTTCTGAAGGCAAGCTATTCCACTGGTTTATTGTTCTCACTGTCAGGAAATGTGTCCTTAGTTCTAAGTTGCTTCTCTCCTTGGTTAGTTTCTAACCATTGCTTCTCGACTTGCCTTCTGGTGCTTTGGAAAATAGGTTGACCCCATCTTCTTTGTGGCAGCCCCTCAAATACTGGAACACTGCTATCATGTTACCCCTAGTCCTTTTTTTCACTAGACTAGACATACCCAATTCCTGCAACCGTTCTTCATATGTTTTAGCCTCCAGACCCCAATCATCTTTGTTGTTCTTTGTACTCTTTCTAGAGTCTCAACATACTTTTTATATTGTGGTGACCAAACCTGGATGCAGTATTCCAAGTGTGGCCTTACCAAGGCATTATAAAGTGGTATTAACACTTCACGTGATCTTGATTCTGTAATGTTAATGCAGTTTAGGATTGCATTGGCCTTTTCGGCAGCTGCAACACATTGCTGGTTCATATTTAAGTGATTGTCCACTAGGACTCCAAGATCCCTCTTGTTGTTGAGCCACTTTTCACCTAGTCTGTACATGTACATTTGGGTTTTCTTGCCTAAGTGTAAAACCTCACTTTTCTCTACATTGAATTTTATTTTGTTAGATAGGGCCCAGTGTTCAGGTCTGTCAAGATCCATCTGAATCTTGAGCCTATCTTCTGTGGTGTTGGCTATTCCTGTAAGCTTGGTGTCTTCTGCAGATTTGATGAGTTCCCCTTCTATTTCCTCATCTAAATCATTTATGAAGATATTGAAGAGTACTGGGCCTAAAACAGAAACTTGGGGTACCCCACTGCTTACTTCTCTGCATGTAGATATAGTTCCATTAAGGACTACATGGTGAGTGCGATGTTCAAAGAAATTTCCCCAGTTCGTTCCCAGCTGGGACAACAGAGACGCTGAGAAGAAATCGATGCAGAAGCCAGCTGCCAGAAAGTGGAATTCTTTTAATGTAGGAAGGCAAGAAGCAAAAGGTGACACAGCTCCAGCATTCCTGGCTTGCAAGCAGATTGTGGGAGGCAAACCCATGCCTTCTTATACTTGATTTTCCTTTGAAGCTCCTACAGTTTGATGGGGTTATTTGTGTGCTTCTAGTTAAAGTGATTGCCCTGGATCCTGTCTTCCTACCTTAATGGGTTAATCCTGTCCCAGGATCCTGTCCCAGGATCTTTGTCTTTTCTATCCTGGGGGTGTCAGCCTCCGCCTTTACTGCTTTGGCTGCCATGGTAATGGGATGGGGGAGAGCTAGTTAGCATGGGGGGGAAGCGTGCTGGAGAGAAACGAAAGTGAAACTTAAGCTACTGGGTTGCATCTTTGAAGCTGCTATCGGGTCAACGGTCATGGCATTCCTGATTGATGACGCTGCCAGACATGTGCTTCCACCTGACCCCTGGGAGACCTTTGGATTGGATGATTTACGGTGGACACTGGGAGGGGATGCTTTCTATCTGCAATTTTCGCGCATTTTGTCTCAGATTCTGCTTTTCCTTCGTTGCGATCACTTCATTTTCTAGTAAAAGTACCTTTCTCTATAAACAATGGAGTTTGGGTCATTCTTTCCTGGACTTTGAAGGAAGCATACCTGACATTAAGCAGAATCTCTTTTCTCCAGCCATCCCGGATAAACACCGAGGGGGCTGAACCCAAAAGAATGTCTGATCAAGAGAGTGAAGGAGATCAGATGGGAGCTTCTGGCTCTACAATAACTTCACTTCAAGTGGAGAAGGAAGCTGCAGAGTGGATGGAAAAACTTCGGCTGAGAGAGGAGCCAGAGGAAGCCAGATGGTCGAGGGGAGTAGGAAGGTTGCCGGACCTGGGGAGGACCCCCCCAAGGAGTAACCAGCTCCAGACCCCATAAGGGAGAGGCCGTGTGGCTGCAACAGCAAAAGGAGAGCCTCATGATTGCTCAAGCTATGCAACTCCTCCATGATGCCGAAGAAAGCCGGAAAAGCCGTGAGTCTTATGCATTCCCTGTGGGGAAGGGAGGAGACTACCCCAGGATGGATCCAGAAGAGACTGCTTGTGGGGGACAGGAAGAGGAAGCTGGGGAAGAAACATCTCAGGCTTCTGGTGCCCAAGCGAGGGATGCAGCAGCCCAGGGACCCCCAGCCTTGCAGGCCCCACCCCGCAGACACAAAAAACCAAAAATTCCCCCCCTGATCGAAAAATATGGAGGGAATCCGAAGACTTTGGGGCTTTTCTTGACCCAAGTGTGGAACCACATGCAGGACTGGGGGGAGGACTACTTATCAGATGCGGCGCGAGTGAGATGCGTCACGAATGCCTTAGAGGGAGTGGCAGCTGAATGGATGGTGGTCCTCCACAATAACAACTCCCCCTTGCTGAGAAACTACAACCTGTTCATGGGGGCTCTTAGGAGGCGGTTCGAAGACCACCTAGCTGAGTGGAAGGCAAGACTCCGAATGAAGGGTATCCAGGAGGGCCGGAGATCGGTGGCAGAATATACCCAAGAGTTTCGTGAGCTGGCACCTTATATGACAGGGTGGTCAGAAGCGGCCCTACTGGAGAGCTTCAAGGATGGACTGAATGAAGACACCTACAAAGACTGTAGAGCACGGTGGGTCCCCGAAGATTTGCAGAGTTGGTATGTAGTAGCTGAGGACGTGGAGATCGATCTGGCCCGAAGCCGACACCAAGGAGGCCATGCAAGGGATCCGTCATCCTCCCACTACCACAAAGGAGTGCCAAAGATGGCCGCGGGGAGAGCAGAATTCAAACCCAAATCAAAGCCCTTCACGTGCTTCAAGTGTGGAAAGGAAGGTCATCAAGCTGCGGAGTGTTTCTCCAAGCCAGTGCCGAAATCAACTGGCTCAGGGCCAAAGAAGGCTGACAAAGCGCCCTCAAAAGCTCGCGAAACCGCCCTGAAAGGAGAAGTCGTTGAGTTCGCTCCCCGAAACCAGGGTGAGTTGGGAACTCTGACCACCGCAGAGGACAGCGGGATGGACTCCGACTCCGATGATCTGGTGAGTCACACTGAGGGCCCCATGCTCGTTCCTGTAGAAATAAGGGTGCCATCGACAGGGGCACATGTGCAGATCCTAGCCCTATTAGACTCTGGGTGCACCAGGTGCATAATCAGCCCAAAAGTGGTGGAGAAAATAGACCTGAGGCTAAAAACGTTAAAAAGGCCCATTGCGTTCTGTCAGCTGGACGGATTGATTGCAGGAGGGGGCCCAGCCAGTTTTGTGACTGAACCCATTGAAATGCAATTGGGGGATCACGTAGAGACTCTCAGTTTTATTGTGGCCCCTAGCATGGAACGACTCCTCATACTTGGGCTGCCCTGGCTCTGTAGATGGAACCCACGTGTTAACTGGAAGACGGGGGTTTTGCGCATTCGCACCAGAAACCCGAGACTAGAGAGGGAAGAAACCCCCCTTGAGGACGGAGTAGAACACGAAGGGGCGGAGGTGGCAATAGGCCACATCGAAGGGGAGGAGAAGATTCCAAAGGAGTACTGGGATCTCCAAGAAGTTATTAGTGAAAGGGCCTCGGATGTGCTGCCCCCCCCCCCCCCCGAGCTACGGACTGTACCATTGAAATACTCCCCAGGGTAAAGCTCCCTCAGCCAAAGATCTACCCCATGACCCCTCGAGAACTGAGGGAATTGCGAAACTTCATTGACAAAAATCTAGAACGGGGCTTCATCCAACCAGCCAGACCAAGGGTGGCAGCACCGGTACTGTTCCGGGAAAAGAAAGATGGCTCCTTTTGTTTGGTAGTGGATTATAGGAACCTCAACGCCATTTGCGTGGAAAACATCTACCCCCTGCCACTCATGAAGGACATGCTAGCCCACTTAGGAAAGGGGAAAATCTTCACCAAACTTGACTTACGAGAGGCATACTACAGAGTGCGAATTAAGGAAGGGGATGAATGGAAAACAGCGTTTAACTGCCCACTGGGATATTTCCAGTTTCGAGTGCTCCCTTTTGGACTACAAGGAGCTCCTGCTGTGTTCATGCAATTGATCAATGAAGTACTGCATGAGCACCTGTATAAGGGGGTGCTGGTTTATTTGGGTGACATTCTTATCTACTCTGAGAACATGGACGACCATGTGAAATTGGTGCATACTGTCCTGAAAAAACTCAGGGCTGCTGAGCTATATGCCAAGCTCTCCAAGTGCAAATTCCACCAAAGCAAAATTGACTATCTTGGATATCACATATCGCATGAGGGAATAGAGATGGACCCTGGAAAAGTTTGGGCTGTACTGGAATGGGCTGCATCACGCACCCGCAAACAACTACAGAGTTTCCTGGGATTTGCTAACTTCTATAGACAGTTCATCCCCTCGTTTGCCAAAATTGCACTGCCAATAACAAATCTCCTGAAAACAAAAGGTGAAGTAAAACCAAAACCCTCCCGGGCCCTTGAATGGACTATGGACTGTCAGGCGGCATTTGAAAAGTTGAAACGATTGTTTGCTGCTGAACCAGTCCTCAAACATCCGGACATGGAAGAACCTTTTGTGGTACAGGCTGATGTGAGCGACGTGGCAGTAGGAGCAGTACTTCTGCAAAAGAATGCAGAAGAGGAATTACAACCCTGTGCTTATACATCCCGCAAATTGTCAGAGACCGAAAGGAGATGGGCCATATGGGAGAAGTAAGCTTTTGCAGTACATTGGGCATTGTTAACGTAGAGACAATTTCTTGAAGGAGCTAAGCATCCTTTTGAAGTTTGGACTGACCATAAAAATCTGGAGGCTTTGAAAACACCGTGTAAGCTGTCTCCAAAGAAAGTTCGCTGGGCTCAGCACTTCAATCGATTTAATTTCACTCTACACTACCTTCCTGGTGGAAAGAACTTCATGGCGGATGCACTTTCCAGATTACCTCAATACAACAGTACCAAGGAGGAAGTGGTTCGCCCGATCATCCCTTCGACCCAACTAGCGGCACCAGTGACTACCAGAGCACAGGCGAGGGGCGATCCAGCCCTCTCGGGCAATTTGCTTCAGAAACTACAAGAAGCTCTAAAAACTGACGAGTGGTTTCCAACCCACTCGAATGAATGTACACTTCGTGATGGACTAGCTTGATTCAGGGCCAAATTGTATGTTCCTACCAGTTTGAGAGTAACAGTGTTGCAGCACGCTCATGACGCCAAGGCGGCGGGACACTTTGGATTTGTTAAAACTCTACATCTCGTTAAAAGACAATTCTGGTGCCCCGCACTCAAAAAAGACATAGAGGCATATGTAGCTAGCTGTCCGGTGTGCGCCTCAGCTAAGAGACCTCCGGGGAAACCTCCTGGTCTACTTCAGAGTGTGACAAGGCCAAATGCCCCTTGGAAAGAGATATCCATGGATTTTATTGTAGACCTGCGAGAGAGTGGGGGGTGCACAGTCATATGGGCAGTAACTGATTTGTTTTCCAAACAGGTGCATTTCATCCCTTGTTCTAAAATCCCTTCAGCTAAAACCCTTGCAAAAATGTTTATTCAACATGTTTATAGGTTACATGGAGCTCCAAAACGTATAATCTCGGACAGGGGTGTGCAATTTACCTCCAACGTTTGGAAGGGGTTTCTAATGTTAATAGGCTCCGCCCAGGGGTTAAGCTCCGCCCCCCCCAGACAAATGGGGCTTGTGAGAGAACCAATGCCGTGTTAGAACAGTATCTGAGATGCTACATAAATTACCAGCAAGATAACTGGGTGGACTTATTGCCATTTGCGGAGGTGGTGTATAATAACTCCATACATAGCAGCACAGGTTTCACTCTGTTCAAGGTGGCTTCTGGCCAAGAATTTGTGCCAATCCCAGAGCTACCTCATGAGAACCCACAGAACCCCTCTTTGATTGAGTGGATCGAACAGTTACAAGGCACTTGGGCAGTAACTTGAAAAGCTCTAGATGAAGCACACCGAGCACATAAAGCCCAAGCCGACAAAAAGAGGTGCCCAGCACACGCTTACAAAGTGGGTGACATGGTTTACCTTTCCACCAAATATTTACAAACTTCCCAGAAATCAAAAAAGCTTGGACCCAAGTATGTGGGTCCTTTCCCAATCACTAGAGTCATTAACCCAGTCACAGTTGAATTGGAATTGCCAAAAAAATTGTGACGTATACACCCTGTGTTTCATGTCAGCTTGCTGAAACCAGAACATTCGTCCCCTATGCATCCGGACCAGGAATCCCCTCCGGTCCCCATACTGATTGAAGGAGAACAACATTTCGAGGTTAAGGAGATCTTGGGCTCTAGGAAACATCACGGTAAAGTCCAGTATCTGGTGGCCTGGAAGCACTTCCCATTGTCTAAAGCTGAATGGGTGAACAAATGTGATGTCTGGGCGCCAAAGAAAGTAGTTGTTTCACACCAAATATCCTGATAAACCTTAATTTTTATGTTGTGCTGTTATCTCCTTTCCCCTTTTTTTTTTCCTTTTTAGGACTAACATCTCTTCTGCAGAGGGGCCGAATGTCAGCCTCCGCCTTTACTGCTTTGGCTGCCATGGTAATGGGAGGGGGGAGAGCTAGTTAGCATGGGGGGGGAAGCATGCTGGAGAGAAACGAAAGTGAAACTTAAGCTACTGGGTTGCATCTTTGAAGCTATCGGGTCAACGGTTGTGGCATTCCTGATTGATGACGCTGCCAGACGTGTGCTTCCACCTGACCCCTGGGAGACCTTTGGATTGGATGATATACGGTGGACACTGGGAGGGGATGCTTTCTATCTGCAATTTTCGCGTGTTTTGTCTCAGATTCTGCTTTTCCTTGGTTGCGATCACTTCATTTTCTAGTAGTTTGAAGTTTGAAGTTTATTAAATTTGTATACCGCTCTCCTCCCGAAGGACTCGGGGTGGTGAACAGCCATAAATAAAACATATAAATACGACGTTTAAAACCCACTAAAATCCAATTAAATAAATTTGGCCATAGAAATATTAAAACCCCAATAATTTAAAACAAATTAAAATTTATAGTATTAATTAGAAAAGGCGAGTAAAAGTAAAAGTACCTTTCTCTATAAACAATGGAGTTTGGGTCATTCTTTCCTGGACTTTGAAGGAAGCATACCTGACAGGGGGTTAATCCTGTTAGGGGGCAGGAAAAAGGGAGTTCTGGTTTTGCCTTTGTCAGCTCTGTTACTTTTGTAACAGCCAGTAGCAGGGCTGCTCTGAGTTTTCCTTTCAGCTGCTGCTTCTTGGTTTTCTTAAAGGGGGAAGGGCTGGCTTGAGTCTCTTGGCACTGTTTTCTGAGGTTTCTGCTGCTGTGAGGTTTCTGGCACTGTCTTTTTGGGGTGTACTTCCCACAGCGATTTGTCAGCCAGTTACAAATCCATCTGGTGGTGATGCTGTCTATCCCATTTTTCTAGCTTACCAAGAAGTAGGTTGTGGTCTACTTTGTCAAATGCCTTACTGAAGTCCAAGTATACTATGTCCATGCTATGTTCTTGTAACAGATGATTTGGTGGTTTTGCTAAATATATGTTCAAAATTATGGTTGAGGAGCCATAGTATCGGGATCAGGGCAATTTTCTGTATTAAATCACTAAAGTGTCAGCTTTGGAAGCCATATTAGGCCAGAAGCTCCAATGCTGCCACCTTCTCATGTGTGGGAAAGTAGGAGAGGGGGTTAGTAGACATAATAGCATTCTTCCTGTCGGTCAAGGTCAGTGCGATCCCGCATCTGGAGAAGGAGTGGTCGGGGCTGGAGAGGGATGGAACGGACATTGATTGGAGCATGTGACCGACTGGGTGGAAAAGGGGATGGTTTTGGGAGCTTTGACTTACTGAAGGAAAACCCGAGCTTTTCAGATTTGGGTTTTCCCAGATGTGCCAGTTTGCCTATTTTAGTAAAGAGGACTTTGGAAAATGCTTGCTTCTGCGTCTTTACTTGGAGTGAGTGGGGTTTTTTTCTGGAATGCTGACATTAACCCGAATCTCTCTAAAACCTAACAGCACCCCGTAAGGGGGCTGTCAGGAGTACTGAACCCCAGCATCTACCTAAACCCCGGGTAATGCAAAGACTCAGTGAAGATGGAGGAGAAAGGAGAAATCGGAGGGAGGCCCGCCAGGGTCCCGGATACTCAAGGAATTGCCGATCCCTTGCTTGCTCTTTCTGAAGAGATGGGACGAGCCATGGAGGCTGCAGAGGAAGCCCTTTGACTTGGGGCTTGGGCCGAGGCATCAGATTCCTGGAAGAGTTGCCAGTCCGACCCAGCTCCAGGAAGGGAAATGAAGTCACCTCATGAACCAGACGGGAGGATGGGGGATG
The DNA here is from genome assembly GCA_012654045.1 of Ptyas mucosa. NCBI lineage: Eukaryota > Metazoa > Chordata > Lepidosauria > Squamata > Colubridae > Ptyas > Ptyas mucosa. Next base: position 144,727 of record WNWU01012207.1, read on the forward strand.
CTGTGAAATCCAGGAATTCCTGGGGCTGGGACCAGCTGCACCCGACGCAGAGCCAGTCCTTAACTGGGCTCCCTGAGAGTTTTGAGCGGATGGAAGTGGGGAGCTTCGCCCCCCCCCTTCCCAACCCCTGGAGGTAAGCTGGAGGCTGGCGAACCCAACATTCACCCTCCCTGATCCGGGACATGGAGGGGGGATTAGTAGGATGCAGACCCTCCCCCTTACCCACCCAGAGGCCAAACAACAGGATCAGCGCAGCATTCCAATCCTGCAGCAGTGAGGCATCAGACTCAGCTGGCATACGGAATGCAAAATCCCCCTTTCGGGGCCCCTCTCCAGTCCCCCAGGCAGACAAATGCCAGTCCCTTCAACCACCGTTCTGAATAGGCGATAAGGTGTATTTGTCAACCAAGTACCTAAGATTGAGGGTACCCAGCAAAAAGTTTGGACCCAAATTCATAGGTCCCTTCCCTATAGTGAAAGTTATTAACCCAGTGACTGTCCAACTTAGACTCCCTCGCATCTTAGGGAAAGTACACCCCGTTTTCCACAGTAGCTTATTGAGACCGGTCAGAGAATCTACCCTAAGACCCTTGCCAGCTGCACCACCCATTCCTTTGCTGGTGCAAGGGGAGACTCATTATGAGGTGAAGAAAATCCTGGACTCTAGACTTTACAGAGGTCATTTACAATATTTGGTGCATTGGAAAGGCTACCCTTTGGCTGAAGTTACTTGGGTTAAGAGTTGGAATGTAAATGCTGATGCGCTTGTGAAACAGTTTCACGACAAATTTCCTGACAAACCGAAAGGTCCTCCTAGGGGTGGGGGGAGAGGGGGGTTAAAGGGATTGGTGCTAGGCGTTAACCCCTTCTTTTGTGTTTGCTTGCTTCCGTATCTTTACTTGGAATGGGTTTTTTTCTGGAACGCTGACATAAAGTCTATCAGAATGTGAAAAGAAAAAAAGGCAACAGATTCTTATTACAGTAAAGTAGGAAATGCGGGTCCAGCTAGATGACCACTGGACATCTTTCTAGTATTCATTTCCAAATGTATCCAGTGTAAAAATACAAAAGCCAGCCAAACTCCTCTGTATAAGCAACATTCTGTAAGGGAGGACCCCTCGCTGTCAGAAAGACCCATATCTTGGGTGACATACTGTTTGAAAGTTACAAATGTCAAGGATACCAAAATGAGACAGTGAGTCTCTATCACCAAAGATAATTTTCAGAAAAGTTATATTTGTTTGGCAAGACATGTAAGAACTTTTGTAATTAGGAAATGTCTCTTTGATGTAACAAATGTTTCTAAATGAAAACTGCTGAGTTCACAGAATCCTTTGTTTGAAACGGTATAAAGACCAGGGTCCCCGACCCATAATTTTGTTCAGACTTCCAGGTATGAATTGGACTCTGAATCTATTATTGCAATAATAAAATCTGATTCTGTTTGCCCTTTGGGATGACTCTCAATCTCTTCATTCCATAACAACAGCATAGCAACTGTACTGTTACTAAATTTTTTTCTTAACCTATATGATTGTAGGAAGTTAGCACCCACCCCTCTCCTAGAAGAATGAAATATTTTAGGAAATATTAAAAAGGCAGAATATATTTCCCTGGATGAGAAATGGAAAAACATGTTTTAAAGACAAAGCAGCTCCCACCTTCCTGCCCTCCCCACCTTTGTCAATGGGCCAGAGGCAGAAACCCAACACCCCCCCCCCTTTTCAAAGGACCCATCATCTCAAACAAATAGGACCCCATCTAGCAACAGAAACTCACCACATGGCACCTGAGAAGATTACATCAGCCAGCAAGGCTAGCTAAGACCCCCACCCCCTGGGAGTCTGACAACCAATTAGGATACTCTTCCTGTGCCCCAGGAAGTTCAAAGCACAGAGAGGGCATAAAACCAAGGCACACTCAGCATCTCGGCCCTTTTCTGTTCAGGAACTCAAACCATGTGATCCTGTCCACCATTAAACCATCTTTCCAAGCAGTCTCCATGTTTCCAGTGTCTTTTTCCCCACTTGGAGCTGAACCCAGATGGATATTTCTTCCAACATAATATAACCTTATTATATACTGTAAGTGGTTGTCATAGTAGCCAGTGATGATATAGCATGTTAGATCTTGTAAATACTGCCAATTGGATTAAAATGTAGACTTGTACTGCCACATTTAAGAAGATCCATTAAAATAAAAACATCCAGTAAACAGTGTAAATCTAATAGCAATAGCAATAAGACTTACCGTATATACTGCTTCACAGTGCTTTACAGCCCTCTCTAAGCGGTTTACAGAGTCAGCCTCTTGCCCCCAACAATCTGGGTCCTCATTTTACCGACCTCGGAAGGATGGAAGGCTGAGTCAACATTGAGCTGGTGAGACCCGAACTGCTGGCACTCTGCAATCAGCAGAATTAGCCTGCAATACTGCATTCTAACCACTCTGCCACCACGGAATATCCTTGCAAAATTCAACCAGAAGAAGAAACAGAAGGGGGATTCTCACTACAAGGAAGTGAATTGTAAAAAGTAACCTGCTGTTACCCTCAACATATTCTGATACTTTCCCAAAATCCTGTAAGCCCCCTCCCCCCATCTGATGTCTTCTAGTTGTTATGTGCTCCTGGCTACTTTCCTTCACAGCCAGTGGCAAGCTTTTCTGACCAATAACCATCCAAGACACAGTGAAGACCTTTTGTTTCGTTTATTGCAATAAGCAGGGAGACGCTATCAAAGCTTGGTTCTCTCCAAGGTCATCATCTCAAATCAACATCTTTATACATTCCCTACACTAGCCACCCATCCCTCTTTGTTCCCCATTGTCTGAGGTACTATGAGGTTACATTCTCTCTGACCGACTTCTACATATTTCCTGCTACCCTCCCCAAACATACTAAATCATACATTGCATGTGCATTTAAATGAGTAATGTATGCAAGGTGTGTCAGATAATATTCAATAGCATATTGAGCATGCTCTTTTAGCTTGTTTTCGAGTTCCTGGTTATTTTATGGATTCTTGAAACAATAGGTTCTTTCCTTTTATTCAGTTCATTTAGTTTTCCTGTTATTCAGTTCATTTTAGTTTTGTCTTTCCTGTTTTTCAATTTGTTTTGTTTTACCTTTAAGCTAGCTATTTCCTCTTGCAGCTACTTCCTCTTACAATTTTAAATTTTGAAGACCTTTTCATTTACTCTTATCATAGTTGTGTTGGGATTACAATTTTCACCAGTCTTTCTGGTGACGCAGATATTGTTCATTATTTCAATAATTTTTCTAAAACGTGAAAAGTCTAATGAGTAGCTTTAAGTTCAGTACGATACATTATCCAAAAAAGAGACAACATTCTAGAAAAGGCCTGCCAACATTGGTTTACATTAGAAACAATCTAGTGCTTTACAGTTTGGGACTTCATTCTCATTAGTTCCAGGTAGCAGGCTTAGCAGGCAAGGAATGTGACAACTGTAGCCCCCAAATTTGGAGTTTATTAAGATATTAGATGCTTGGGAGACAAACTTCAACTAGCAGTTATAGGAGAGTTAAAATGATTTGATATATCAATAAGTAGAATTATTTTTTAAAAAATAACTCAAGGTGGTGAACATACCTAATAATCCTTCCTCCTATTTTCTCAACAACAACAACAACAACATTATTGTTGGGGGACTTCAGCTGAAAGAGAAAGCCTGGCCCAAAGTCACTCAGCCAGCCTTCAGGGCAAGAACTGTCATTTTAGTTGCATTTGGTTCTGTAAAACGTCCTTGTAGGATTTCATTCTGAATACAATTACAAATGTACACTATAGTCCCTAAACCCCTTTACAGCATTGGGGGTTGAATAATTTTGATCACAACTGTAGTATTTATCTGATGATAACTGATTGTTGTTTACTGATTGCTGCACACTTGCAGGTGCTTGTGGTTTTTCTCAAATTACCCGTATAATGGAAGTACTAGTTTTGCATAGACATTACTCTGAAGCTTAGCACTGAGGGCTACTTCACTTTCCATTAAATCAGGGATGGGGAAACGATGCCCCTTTTATGACTTGTGGACTTCAACTCTCAGAATTCCTGCTGGCTCAGGAATTCTGGGGATTGAAGTCCACAAGTCATAAAGGGGCCATCATTCCCCACCCCTGCATTAAATCAAGGGGGGGACCTATGGCTGTAGCTCGTAGCACCTTTTCTCATTGGCAATACTGGATATTGTAGTTCAGCACATCTAAAGAGCCATAGGTTCCATAATGATGCCAAGTTATTAATTTAAAACGTCTTGAATCCAATAGGATTGCTCCACGCTTAATTAAGTCTGGCTCTGTCCCTGTTTTTAAAACCAGTGTTTTTCAAGTATCTTGAAGTTGGGCCCACTTCTAAATTTTGTTCTATAGTAATAGTGGCTATAATTTTAGAATATATTTTATTTATATTTTATTGCTTGTATAATCTTTTCTACTGTAGTTTTATTGTAGTCAGTGGAGACAAAATAGGTGTTACGTCCTTTATAGCAACAAATGGTTTTAAAATATATATGGAGAGGTAAATACTTTAAATTAAAAAAATCCTCCCTTTTTAACAACCCTGTAATCCCTTAATTCAGGGTAGAGTCAGGGCAACTGGATGGAGCTGAGCATTTACTGACCAAATGCCCTTCCTGACACCTATGTGGAATTCGCAGCAGATTTTTTTTTCTTTGCACCCTAGTAGAGAAACATTTGCTGCTACCTAGAATTAAACTCTCAACCTTCCAAGTGGGAGGCGAGCGTCTTCACCTCTAGGTCACCATGCTGCTATAATAGTAATAAGTAATAATAATAATAATAATAATAATAATAATAATAATAATAATAATAATGTAGTAAATAATAGTAATAAAATATGGGATTAAATCTTATAAAATTGAGCAAAACATTACAGAAGTGAGCCAAGCAGCCAATGGGTTATTTCTTCAGCTCATGGATCTATTTGAATTTGGCATGGTCTACTTAAAATGATAGCAGCTATCTAAATTGCAAGGGAGGGGGCATTCCAGTCCCCCCCATACTTTGATTATTCTATATTTGGATACAAAGTAAGTGTTACAGCGCTGAGTTTATTTCCTATTGTTTCATTCCTTCTTTCCAGGGGTCAATTATTGTTTTAGGTAATAAAACTGATCTTTTGAAGGAAAGACAAGTACTGAGTGAAGTGACACAGCAGTGGGCTAGGTTTGAGAATATGAAGTTATGGGAAGTAATGGTAACTAACAGAATGACACTGATGGAGCCCTTTATGGTGTTAGCAGGCAGACTGCCAATCACAGAACAAGTAGAAGTTTCCTTTATGGGTGGGAAAACCCGAAGGTAATAATAAGGATGGCTGAGTTCTCTTCTGCCTCCTGCTGGGCCACCCACTTCTATACTGAATCTGTAGTTAGATTTGTATTTTCACAATCTTCATTATAATTCTGAAAGATGCAGAGTTCCGCTAGAAAGCATGTGGCTGAAATTTCTCAAAATGTGCAGAAGAGAAATTGACCAAAGACCAAAATCTTTGCATCCAGGAATAAAACATTTTAAGGCCATGTATGGTATATTTTAAAGCATATTTTTCAAATGTAAGTGCAACTTGTTGAGCATGTTTGTATAACAAAAATTGCATGGTTGAAACCCTCTGTAGGTGTTAAAATTACATTGAAATATGCCAGATTCTGACTCCATTAGGATTGCATTTCACTTAAATGACTCCCATCTGTTTATATATGACACTCATAAGGCTCTTCACTATGTTTTGCAGAATGGCAATGATGTTTAATTGTAGCATAATAACAAGCGCAGTTAACATGTGAGTTTTACAGAACTATTTATTCTGGGCCACTAATTAACAGTCCTGTTTCAATTGCCATTAACTGAAATCTCATTTGAATTATGTTAACTTCAGATAATATTTTGAGGGCTATTAAAGAGAGGAAAGGAATTCTTTTTGATAAAGATATTAAATATATTAGCAATATATTTAGTATAGATGGATAGTAGGAAAAAATGGAAAAGCTAACGGTGCCACCACCCAAAAAAAAATGTCAAGCAGTAATGCTTGAAACCATAAATAAGTAGCTCTAATGTTAAACTGCTACAGAAACTCTAGGTTTAATCACTTCAAGTACTGGATGATCTAATCCTTTGATAAAAGTCAGCTGCAAAAGACACAACAGACATTTGGATATGTATGTAAATCTACCTTCTGGCCTGGGATTTAATTACACAACCATTAAAGCTTTTCATCTTTTTGTTCTTTGGCCTGGAAACTACTTTTTGTTTTCTACATGATACACTTATCAGGAATGGATTATATTGTCTGTTACACACAACCAACATAGATGTATTTCAGAAAGAAGTGGTAGCAGGGGGTGGGGGTTGTACATATTTTTATTAGCACAGTAACAAATGCAGACTTATAGTCCACAACATACAACCAATCCACTGAGTGACTCCTATTCCACACCTTACAGTTAAACAGCTTAAGGTATTTTGCTACAGGATGCTCCAAGTTCAGTTAAAACCTTCATTTTCACAACGGTAACCTGGTATATTTATTTATTTATTTATTTATTTTAGATTTCTATACCGCCCTTCTCCCTGGGGACTCAGGGCAGTGTACAGCCAAGTAAAAACACATAATATAAACATTAAGAACAAATTAAAAAGAATATCTAAATTGGCTCCAAAATTTAAAAAACACCCCAATTTAAAATTACTTAAAAGGTTTTGCTTAGGCCAGCTCGGCTTGTTGGAAAAAAAATGTTTTAAGGGCACGGCGGAAGGCACGAAGGTCATGGATTCTTCTTATCTCAGGGGGCAACTGATTCCAGAGGGTGGGAGCCCCCACAGAGAAGGCCCTCCCCCTGGGGGTCACCAGCCTGCATTGCTTGGCCGATGGCACCCCGAGGAGACCCTCTCTGTGGGAGCGCACGGGTCGATGGGAGGTCGTCGGTGGCAGAAGGCGGTCTCGTAGATAACTGGGCCCTATGCCATGGAGCGCTTTAAAGGTGGTGACCAACACCTTGAAGCGCACCCAGAAGACCACTGGGAGCCAGTGCAGCTCGTGCAGGAGCGGTGTTATGCGGGAGCGCCATGTAGCCCCCGTAATTACCCGCGCGGCCGCATTCTGGACCAGTTGGAGCCTCCGGGTGCTCCTCAAGGGGAGCCCCATGTAGAGAGCGTTACAGTAGTCCAGGCGAGAGGTGACGAGGGCATGAGTGACTGTGCACATGGAATCCCGATCAAGAAAGGGCTGCAACTGGCGAATCAGGCGTACCTGATAAAAGGTCCCCCTGGCTACAGCTGTCAGATGTTCCTCTAAGGACAGCTGCATATCCAGGAGGACTCCCAGATTGCGTGCCCTCTCCACGGGGGCCAAAGACTCGCCCCCGATAGTCAGCGATGGCGTCAGCTGGCTATATTGGGATGCCGGGAACCACAGCCACTCAGTCTTGGAGGGGTTGAGCTTGAGCTTGTTCCTCCCCATCCAGATCCGTACAGCTTCCAGGCACTGGGACATCACTTCAAGGGCATCGTTGGGGTGGTCTGGGGTGGAAATGTACAGCTGGGTGTCATCAGCGTACTGATGGTATCTCACCCCAAAACCACGGATGATCTCACCCAGCGGCTTCACATAAATGTTGAACAGAAGGGGCGAGAGGACCGACCCTTGTGGCACTCCACAAATGAGAGGCCTCGAGGTCGACCTCTGCCCCCCTGTCAACACAAACTGCGACCGGTCGGAGAGAAAGGAGGAGAACCACCGTAGAACGGTGCCCCCCATCCCCAACTCTTCCAACCAGTGCAGCATGATACCATGGTCGATGGTATCAAAAGCCGCTGAGAGATCTAATAGGACCAGAACAGAGGAACAACCTCTGTCCCGAGCCCTCCAGAGATCATCAACCAACGCGACCAATGCCGTTTCCGTGCTGTGACCAGGCCTGAAACCCGACTGGAATGGATCCAGATAGGACGTTTCCTCCAGGAATTGTGGAAACTGTCGTGCAACCACACTCTCAACAACCTTCGCCACAAAGCGAAGGTTGGAGACAGGACGATAATTAGCCAATACTGCCGGGTCCAGGGAGGGCTTCTTGAGGAGAGGCCTCACCACCGCCTCTTTCAAGGTGGCGGGGAAGTGACCCTCACTCAACGAAGCGTTAATAATTCCCTGGAGCCAGCCTCGTGTAACCTCCCGGGAAGCCAGTACTAACCAGGAGGGACACGGGTCCAATAAACATGTGGTCGCATTAAGTCTCCCCAAAATCCTGTCCACGTCGTCCGGAGTCACAAGGTCAAATTCCTCCCAGATAACGCTCTCAAGACTATTCCTTGTCATCCTGCCCGGATCTACCCAGTCAGAGTCCAAATCCCGTCAGATATGAGCGATTTTGTCATATAGATATCGTCCGAAATCCTCAGCCCTGCCCTCCAGGGGGTCCTCCCGCACTCCCGGTTGAAGCAGGGAGCGGGTCACCCTGAACAGGGCCGCCGGATGATTCTCTGATGACGCAATAAGAGCGGAAAAGTAATTAGACTTTGCCGCTTTTATTGCCACTAGGTAGGTTTTAATATGCAACCTTACCAGTGTTCGATCAGATTCAGCGAGACTGGCCCTCCAACCGCTCTCCAGGCGTTTTTTCCGGCGCTTCATCTCCCTCAGCTCCTCAGTAAACCAAGGAGCCGTGAGGGATCGGCACCGGGTCAGAGGCCGCAGAGGCACGACTCGGTCTAAGGCCCCGCTAGCGGCCCGATCCCAGGCCGCCACCAGGTCCCCGACCGAGTCGTGTGCCAGAACCTCAGGAAATGGCCCAAGCTCCATCTGGAATCTATCAGAATCCATCAGGCGCCTGGGGCGGACCCATCTTATAGGCTCCGCCTCCCTGCGGCGGGGTGCAGCGGTTTGAAGATCTAGGCGAAGGAGCGAGTGGTCTGACCATTACAAGGGTTCCATATCTATATCCCCTATAACAGACCCACTCAGCCACTGGCCAGAGACAAAAATCAAGTCCAGAGTGTGACCCCCTCTGTGAGTGGGGCCATGAACTAACTGGATCAGGTCCATGGCCGTCATGGAAGCCATGAACTCCCGAACTATCTCAGACGTCTCACCAACGGATGGCAAATTGAAATCACCCATAACCATAAGCCTGGGTGAATCAACTGCCACCGTGGCTATCACGTTGAGTTCGGGCAGGACCGTTGCCACGCGGCAGGGAGCCAGGTACGTAAGCAACAGGCCCATCTGAACCCCAAGGCCCCATCTCACAAAGAGGGTCTCACATCCGGCAATCTGTGGCACAGTGGATTCCCTCGCACCAAGATCTTCTTTGATAATCACCGCTACCCCCCCGCCCCTCCCTTGGGCCCTCGGCTGATGGAACGCTCTGAAACCCAGTGGGCATATCTCAACCAGGGGGACCCCTCCCTCCGGGCCCAACCAAGTCTCAGTAATAGCTGTCAGGTCCGCTCCCCCCTCCTGTATAAGATCATAAATAAGGGGGGCCTTATTTACCACGGACCTGGCATTGCATAGCATCAGCCGGAGGCCCAGGTCCTGAGTATCTAAGCCACCGAGTATCTGAGTAGAGTCTTGGGGACCGGGGCGTGCAATTGCTCTCAAACAGCAAGTGCGCACCCCCCGCATATGATATGGTCCCCTACTCCCGCCATATCTGCCCCTCCCATTTACCGTGCTGATGGAAAATTCCTCCTCCGGGTGATCCTCCAGCCCCTCCCTAATCCCTTGTTTTGCACCCTCCAGACCGTCCCCCTGTGCCGGGCTTGGCTCTAACCTTGAAGGGTTTGCCCCCCCAAACCCTTTGGTCTTCCTCCCGATTTCCCTTAAAAAAATCATTATTCCCATCCCTCCTCCCAGATTCCCTTAAAAATTTCTTTAAAAATTTTGATAAAAACCCCCTCAACCCCCTCTTTGCTACATGCCATCTCTCAGGGTTCCAAAACCCGTCATCAAGATAGGCCCTCGATAACACGGAGGGCCAGGCCTGCAAGAGGGGGGAGTCTCGCAGTACGAAGAGATCAGCGGATGTATACATCTAGGTTCCAAAGTCTATCTGGGGAGAATGAAAAAGGACCAAGGATTCCAGGAAAGTTTAAGAAAAAGGTCCAGGGGAGAGAGTTCACCATTCCGGCAGGTAATCATATCGGACTCCACTGTCCTCCCACGACAGTGGAAAGGGGTCTCAGACAGCTGTCCCAGGAAGCAATGACCCGGTCGCCCTCTCACGGTGACCCGGGGCAGCAGATCTTATCCAATGGCAGCTGCAGCAAAGACGATTAGAAAAATGAATCCCGTATTTTGAAATTAATGAAATGGTAGTCTTATAAAAAGATGTGTTAAATATGAAACTCTAGCACCTCCCCTAGGGAAAAATATTCCCAATAAAACCAAGCTAAAAGAAAAGCAAGTTGCAAGCCCTCTTGCAAGAACTTTTACATAAATGCTAAATATACAGTATATACCCCTAAATTAAGCTGTTTTCTTTTTATCTATCACAAGTAACCAAGCACCCTTTCCTACCCTCATCCACTTGTCAGATTAGTTTACAGTATTCTTCTTGGTGCTATATCAGAGCTGCTATTGCTGAACTAATGACAATCTTAAAATATGCTATTCCCATTCTAGCAGTCTACTGTAGCAAGATACCTTAAGTAACAACAACAAGATCTCAGGAAATAAAAGACTTAATAAAATCTGTTATACAAATGCCCTACTCTTTTTCAGTTTCTCCCCTTCCCTACCCCTTCAATATCATAAGCAGCTCTTTCCATCACAGATGATTTAACACAAAGGTCTGACAAAAATTTATTTATTTATTTTTATTTATATTTATATGCCGCCCTTCTCCGGAGACTCAGGGCAGCTTACAATGCGTTAAGCAATAGTTTATTGCTTATTGTTTATTGCATAAACATATCCAGTTTATGTTGCATATCTCTTGGTCCACTGTCTGGCCATTCTGTCGTGCTCTGCTCTGTTAGTCATATATTGAGTAGCAATACTTCCAACAAGGGGATCAGCTGCAAAATAAAACAATTTCCACCTAATTATCAATTTTAGGGGAAGAGAAAAGACACATAAGAGAAAGATCAGATGTGATGAGGACTACTACAGCATTCCTTTACTGAAAAAAACTGACATTTTACTTTCAATTTTAGAATTTAAGTACATTTCCCACTTAGGCCAAGAATGGGGAGGAGAACCTGTGGCCCTCTAGATGTTGCTAAAGTGCAAGTCCCAACCTTTATACTTTTCCACTAGACTTCACAGTGCTTTTTCAACAATAACCATGCTTGCTGAAACTGCTGGCGATCATAGTTAATACTGTATCTCTGTTAGGCACATGCACATTGAAGACCTACTGTAATACAGTTGTGATCAAAATTATTCAACCCCCACTGAAATTGAGTGTTTTGGCCAGTTTGACATTGATTTTGATCATTCAGTCATCTTGCTTACATTTACATCAAAGAGGCACTTGTAGGTCAGACAAATATAACATAACATTTATAATGAAATAACCACAAATGTCGTTTCTGTGCTCACATCATTATCAGTTTTATTCAACCCCCAAGTGACATTCAATCTTAGTACTTAGTACAACATCCTTTTACAGTTATAACAGCTTTTAAACGTGAAGCATAGCTTGACACAAGTGTCTTGCAGCGATCTACGGGTATCTTCGCCCATTCTTCATGGGCAAAAGCCTCCAGTTCAGTCACATTCTTAGGCTTGCGCACTGCAACTGCTTTCTTTAAGTCCCACCAGAGGTTCTCAATCGGATTTAAGTCTGGTGACTGCGATGGCCACTCCAAAATGTTCCAGCCTTTCCTCTGCAACCATGCTCTAGTGGACTTGGAGGTATGCTTGGGATCATTGTCCTGTTGAAAGGTCCAACGTCTCCCAAGCCTCAGGTTTGTGACGGACTGCATCACATTTTCATCCAATATCTCCTGGTACTGAAGAGAATTCATGGTACCTTGCACATGCTGAAGCTTCCCTGTACCTGCAGAAGCAAAACACACCCAAAGCATGATTGACCCTCCGCCATGCTTCACAGTAGGCAAGGTGTTCTTTTCTTCATAGGCCTTGTTCTTCCTCCTCCAAACATAGCATTGATCCATGGGCCCAAACAGTTCTAATTTTGTTTCATCAGTCCACAGAACACTATCCCACAACTTTTGTGGTTTGTCCACATGACTTTTGGCATACTGCAGTCGACTCTTCTTATTCTTTGGAGACAGCAAGGGGGTGCGCCTGGGAGTTCTGGCATGGAGGCCTTCATTACGCAGTGTGCGCCTTATTGTCTGAGCTGAAACATCAGTACCCACATCTGACAAATCTTTTCTCAGTTCCTCAGCAGTCACACGGGGACTTTTCTCCACTCTACGCTTCAGGTAGCGCACAGCAGTTGAAGTCAGCATCTTCTTTCTGCCACGACCAGGTAGCGTTTCAACAGTGCCCTTTGCTTTGAATTTGCGAATGATGCTTCCTATGGTGTCTCTTGGTATGTTTAACATCTTTGCAATCTTCTTATAGCCATTGCCCTTCCTGTGAAGAGAAATCACCTCTTCTCTTGTCTTCCTGGACCATTCTCTTGCCTTCACCATGTTTGTAACCACACCAGTAAATGTCTAGAAGGAGCTGAGTATCACAGTCATTTTAAAGCTGCCTAATTGGTGCTTATTATGCTTGATTGCTGCTCGGTGACATCCACAGGTGTTTTCAATACCTGATCGAAAACACCTGAATGAACCTCTGTTCTTCAGAGTGGTAGTCTTTAAGGGGGTGAATAATTGTGTCAATGAAGAAACCACAAAAGAAACATTTACTACTGTATTACAAAAACAATTGATGTCATTTTAGTTGCATTTGGTTCTGTAAAACGTCCTTGTAGGATTTCATTCTGAATACAATTACAAATGTACACTATAGTCCCTAAACCCCTTTACAGCATTGGGGGTTGAATAATTTTGATCACAACTGTATAAATGAATGCTAGTAAGTTTAATAGATGTGATTATAATATTTGGAATGTTTTTTAATGGTAATAATGGAATTCAGGTAAAACATTTGAAATTATATTGTATTGATGTAGAAATGAATGACTTTAAAGTGAATTGTAGTAATATATTTGAATGCAGTATTTGGATAAATTGGGGGGGAAAGAAATGGAAAAGAGGGAAGGAAATGGTTTATATATGAAAAAGGGTATGAATATCAAGATTTATGATTGGAATGATGGAATATAGGGAAAATATTTTAAATTATATTATATTGTGAAAAGGGAGTAATGGGAGAATATTTGAATAAGATAATTTAGAGTTAGGTTTAGATTTTAGAAAAATGATTGATTTCAATTTAAAGGGTTTCAATTTGAAAAAAGAGAGGAGTGGAAAAAGAAAAAATGATTAATATTAGAGATGAGGGCGAATGGTAATATTGTTTATATATTAGAAGAAATAGAAGGAAAATAAAACAAAAAATTAGAGAGAAAGAATTTTATGGCGAAAAGTGAAATATATAAAATGGTGTTCGAGAAACTAAAAGTGGTACAAATTTGACTCGGTCA